>KK117069.1:178526-195494 GCA_000611955.2 Stegodyphus mimosarum | reverse complement strand
CTTCCGATCCCACTTCTCGTTCGATTCTTTTCGCTGCAATCTCGCTAACAGGTTCCGATCCCACTGCTCGTTCGATTCTTTTCGCTCCAATCTCGCTAACAGGTTTCGATCGATACACTGCTCGTTCGATTTTCGCTTCGTCCTCACTAAACGATCTTGATTCAGTCGTCATTCCAAAATCCAACTTTCCTGGCTCGCTTTCAGCAAGAGGTGTTGCTGAATGATCTTTAAATATGTTTCCCTCTTTTTTCGCGAAGGGGTTCGCTCGTTTAATAAAGTGATCTGGGCGCAGCCCAGCCTGCCCATTAAACATAAATTGACTTTATGATGAAAGCTCAGTAAAGTAACTAGTTCGTAAACAAATAGCACAGCTCTCTTGTTGCCGCGCTTCCAACAAAAACTCTGTGAACTCTTAAGGCCCACAGGCGGCGGAGCGCTCAACACCGGTAGCTCGACTTCAGGCGAACGGGTTTTTGCGTTTCCGTGGTGTTCCCAATGTGATATGTGGATATGAGCCTCTTTCCTTTAAAAGCCCTCCACGGAGGTATTTCTTCCGTTAGGTAAATAGTGATCGTGTGCTTTACTGTACTCAAATAACTCCACTAAACCGTAAACAGTGAAAAAGCTACCGCTCCGTTTACTGAAATTGCTGCTCATTCGTTCAGTAAAGTGAATCACTTCTTTGAATCAGTTCCAGAGCGAAGTCTTAGTATGGACAGCAATAATGAGTCATAACGTGAAAAGTGGTACTGAAGGTCGTGGACAAATGTGTACATCAGTGATTCTCAACCACTGTGCCGCGGCGCTTTTGTGTGCCGCCAAATTTTAAAAACGTATATAGTAAAAATTATAATGAGTTTAATCTTAGTATACGGTACACATGAGAATTGGCGAAATTCGGTTTTTAAAACGTTAATAAGGGCGCCAATTGTGATCTCCAAGCCGATTTTGGTGCTCTGGAGGATAGCGCATTTCGGAGCATTTTCGCGCATGTTTATCACATAAATTTAAATTAAGACAGTTTGATTGGTGCAGATGGCAGACTAGCTTACTTATCAGACATTTTTGTTATTTTTAAGAACATAAATTCAGGTATGCAAGGGCCGAAAGAAAATATATTAAACTCAACAGATAAACTGGTGGGATTCCAAAAACAAATAACTTTATGGAAGAATAAAGCTCAGGCAATTTGGAAAAGTTTGAGTCAGTTCCAAAGGATCTTAATAAAATTATTCATAAAATTATTATTGACCATTTGACAAAATTAGAGGAGAGAATTATTTATTATATCTCAAATTTAGATATAAAAAAATGTGGATGTTCTTCGGAGAACAAACAGCCTTGAAGCCAAAGAAGGGCGTAATAAAATTTCGCCCATATCCTTAAAGGAGCCAAATTGTCGCCACTAAGGCTGTTCTCCGAAGAATATCCCGTACTGCTGTATGATAATTCATCTTATCTTCTGTCGATAATATTTCAACATTATACATCGCTTAATAAAAAATTCTTATTGGCGCCGTGGGCAAACCACGTAAAATTCGCGCGGCAGTCAACGTGCTGAACACTCTGGACATCCTTCGACAAGTCCTTCAATACAAAGCATCGAAGCAGTACGTGAGAGTTGCTGAGAATGCGGAGATACCAGTTCGGCACCGCGCTCAAGAGTTGGATATTCCGAGCTTATTCTGACGGACGATTTGGATCTCCATGCTTACAGTGTTCAGTTGACTCAAGAACTGAAGTCTGCTGACCACCGACAGCGAAGAGAATTCGTTGAATAGATTGTGGAACAACAACAAGTAAGCGCTGATTTTCCCCACAAAATCATCTTCAGCGATGAGGCTAATTTTCATCTTCATTGCTTGGTGAATCGAAAAATTGTTATTTTGGGGGTTCGGAAAATACAGAAGTGATTGTTGAGAAAAAAATTTCACTGTTTGGTGTGGATTTTGGGCACCATCAGACCATGCTTCTTCAGAAAGTCCGTCTAACCAGGAAATAAGCAGTTTTGTGCCTGAATTGCAAGACAGATCAAATGTCGACATGGGGTTTCGAAAAGACGGTGTCATACAGCCCGAGAAACAATTCGATAACTGCAGGAATTATTTCCTAGTCGTGTAATTTCCGTTTTAATGATCAGATAGTGCGATTTAACGCTGTTGCATTTTGTTTTCTTCGGGGTTTTTTGAAGTCTGTGGCTTATGCCAACAAGTCCACGACCATCCATCCATGCCTTGAAGGAGAAAATTGAGCGCTGTCCATATCAATGAAATTCAGTCACATTTATACAAAACGGTCGTAGAAAATTTCAACAAAAAAGTGCGTATTTGTCAGCCATGGATTCCATTTACCTGTTAGGCTGTTCTATACCCTATCCTGTATAATCTATCAATCAATAGAAAATTTACGTTGTTTAGTTATAAACTTCTGTGTTTTATCAAAATTACTTCTAGCCTGAATTTTGGGGCACCCTTTAAAACAAATTCTATTGTTGCTATGGCTTATCTCAGTTGTCCGACAGTATCGTCAGAACAGCCCCACGAAATTCTTCGTGGCAATTAGTGCAAGACTGCATCTGTCTTTTGGAAAGAGCCTCAAGCATCATGTAAGTAACAATAACAACTGTTCCGATTTGATTTGAAACTTTCCCCTGCCGATGTTCCGTCTTGATTAGAAACAAATTTTTATCTGCCTCGGAATGGCAACAGTGAGAACTTGACCTTCGATTTGCAGTAACGCAGCTCGAACGCTGCTCATGAGATGTAGCATTAGATTCAATTCTAGACTAGATTAATTTGTTCAGTATTTTAATAAATCCTTTTAAAAACTAGATTGAGTATTTTGATCATAGAATAATAACTGAACCATCGCTTGCAGAAATTCAGATGTGGCATTTAGACAAGTCGTTAGATGCGTGGTTAAATTCGTAGACATCGCCATTCGTCTATTCGTTAGGGATTTTTTGGTGCGTAGATAAACAACAACTTTGCTCAGGGAGAGCACCCCGGGGGAAGGACAGGTCTGAGGGTCTCCCACCCCTTTCCCCCTACCGCAACGTCTCGAGAAGAGTTTCGGCTCTGCGCGTATTTAGAATGCCCTCATGCTGCACCGACACTATAAATTTACCAACATCCATGCCTTGTCCGGGATGCATATAAGCATTCTGTACCGCGCCACGCGCATGAGGAAAAATCCATACTTGTGATTGGACATATTTTCCGATGACATCATTTTCTCTTGTCGTAATGACCTTTAGATGGGATTTTTACGGCTTTGTTTTCGGTGACTGATGCGCATGAGTGAACAGAAACGTGAAAATTATTATTTGTTTTCTTTGAAACGAAAAAATTTAGCTGCAGCGTTCTGAAGATGGCTTCCTGTTTCTTGGAACTAAAAAATTATAAAGTGTTTTAAAGATGCTGTTAATATCAAAAGCAGTCTTAAGCACTTAGGTTATATACACTCATGTCCATAAATTAAGAGTAATGCAAAATCAGGCAAAGGAAGAGTTAGAAGCAAAACAAATTTGACTTATTTGTAAAGCATATTTATTAAACAAAAGGTAAAGAGCAAAAATTATATGATATTATTAAAAAAATTAGCGATTTTTTCTCCCTGGAGGAAATTACAAAAAAAATCTATTTACAAAAAACCAATATTACATGGTTGGTATGATTGTTAATACATTGTATGTCTCCCAGACGATGCAATACAGTCCGTACAACGCCTAGACATGCTGAGTATCAAATTATCGATCTGATCTTGGGGGATATTACACCACTCAAAACACAATGCTCTCCGAAATTCCGGTTGACATGTAGGAGGAGGTTGACGGGCTGCAACTCGTCGGCCGAGTATGTCCCACACGTGCTCTACCGGATTCAAGTCCGGTGAGAATGCTGGCCAGTCCATACGGGTGATATCCTCCGATTGAAGGCATTTGGTTATGATGTTTGCACCGTGAGGACGGGCGTTGTCATCCATAAGCACAAATTGTGCGCCCATGGCACCTCGAAACAAACGTACATGTTGTTCCAGAATGACGTCCCGATAGATTTGGCTTGTCATGGTTCCAATTTGAACATGCAGGTCAGTTCTGAAACCCAGAATAATTCCACCCCAAACGAGCACTCCTGCACCACCGTAACGGTGGTGCAGGAGTGCTCGTTTTTTTCTTGGTGGTAACGGGTACCCGGCGAGAATGAGACTGCAAACTAAACTTGGACTCGTGGAAAACATCACACAAGCCCACTGTTGCGGTGTCCACAATGCATGCTCTCTACTCCAGGCTAACCGCAGGCGACAGTGAGTTGCAGTAAGTGGAACGCATCTGACAGGTCTACGAGCCTATAGACCCATCTGCCCTAAGCGTCTGTACACGGTCTGCCTCGAAATTGTCGTACCAGTGACCGAAGAGAGCTGACGAGACAGGTCTGAGGCTGTGCTCCGCCTGTTTCTTTCGGCAGTAACTGCCAAATACCGGTCCTCGTTCGGCGTTGTAACTCTGGGGCGACCTGTGCTGTAACGTCTACAACACATTACCATCATCTTGGAATCGTTGCGAAAGCCTGGAGATGACACTCTGGGCAATTCCAAGTTCGTCTGATACTTCCAGTTGGGTACGCCCACATTCCAGACGGCCGATCATTCTACTTCGTAAACAATCATCCAAATGCGTCCTTGGTGTCATAACTATTCGGTTATTGCACTGAAATGCTTATAAAGCGCCTGCGAACAATTTTACTTCTTTGTCTGTATTCCTTATATATCACTCTCTTACACTGTCGTCATTGTGACGTACCATCTGTGTCATCTGGTCACTTCCTGAAATTTGCATATGATTCTTGCAGATGTGTGTAGTGATTTTACAGGTGATATTTTTATTTTAAAGTTCGATTTCCGCGTGACCCCAAATTATCCTTAATTTATGGACATGAGTGTAAATAACCGAGTTCATGAATTTAACGCACAAACCAAAACTCGACGATCTCGATCCAGCTATAAAGGCATTGTGTGTTAGTAAAAAAAGTATATTATTATTATTGCATTCTGTTCCTTTTACATTGCAGAAAATACTCCGTATGCAGATGTTACGTTATTTCCATGTCCATGTCATTTCTAATATTCTGTTGCATTAAATGAATGAAAAAAGTGCAATCAGTATTGTCGCTGAATTTAAGACCTGTGTATTAGAAGAGAATTTTCCTTCTCTGACAAACACTATTCTTATGCAAAGGTACAAACGGTGTTACACCTTAAAAAATGGACAATATTCATAAAGTAGTATTATTCAATTTAAAGTATGTATCTCTATTTCTCTGTTGAAAATCTATGTTAGTCTAACTTCAAAATAAATTTTACTCTTTCAGACTGAATTATATTACTTTTTCAGACTGAATATTGTGAATTTACTGTGTACTATGTTAGCTCCCAACGTCGTTTTTACTATATCCGAAAACTGACTTGTCTCATGCTTTCGGAGATTGCATCTGCAGAGAATGGGTATGTAATGAACACGGAATTAATTATCGCAACACTTTAAATATGAACGGTTTTAAATTAAGAACAACACTTTTATTAAAAATCTTAATATTAATACACATTTCTACACTTAATATTAATACACATTTACGGAGTTAGCACAAAAAGAAATAATATTTTTTATCTGTAGGGGAAACACTACATTTTTTTATATTAAATTTACCACACTACAGTGTCGTAAGAAGTGTAATCTAATAGCAACAAAAGTACAACGCACATAATAATCTTTCCGGTACTGCTACCAAAATGTAAACAAACGATATGGAGGTGTACCCTTGAGCCCAAGCAAAGTCAACAACAATTTTGGCATTCCCCGTTCCGCGAACTTAAATCGCACTACAGGTCCTTCCCACCCACCCCGCAGAACCGGGGCCGGGGTTCAACTTCTTTCCCGGAACCTTGGGAGGTCGGCGCAACGCACCCAATTTGGGGCGTCACTGGTTGTCAATTGGCTACCCACCAGTCGCACGAGCGAGACCGTCGCAGGGGGTCATTACCCAGCATACCCAAGGAGTTACCCCCGGGCTACTAGAATCACCCTGCTCTAAGACATGCCGAGCCCGGGCTGGCCAATAAGTGACCTTTCCGGAGCCCCCAGAACCACTAGGTTCATAGTTTATATACCCCCGTGGCCGAGACTGCCTAGGTACAGATCCTAGTCAGTAGCTTTGCAGAGTTCTCTACGTCGACCCAGGCGTTCCTAAGCCTAAAGAAAAGGATGTCATCGGAAGCCATTTCCAATCACGAGAAGGAATTTTTCCCTATGCTCGTGGCGCGGTACAGAATGCTTATATGCGTCCGGGATTCGAACCCGAGCCCTTTGGTACGGCAGTTGGCGTCGCTAGCCATTATCCAAGTTGAGCTGTAAAACAAATTCTTCACCCCCTTTTGAAACAAGAATGATAAAACAACGTTAATTATACGAATTTCTAGAGTTCTTTTAAATCTGGCCGCATTTTTGTAAGCTTTTATATAACTCTAGTAGTTGTTTGTCGATATGGTCAAAGCTTTGCATTCGACTTTTAAATTAATATTTCATGACAAGCCATGGAGATCAAAATTTGCACACACACCTAATATGGAGAGATATTTTAAAAATTGATTTCAATGTTTTAAAACTTTTTGTTTAAACGACTTTTTACACATATCATCGTCTAATATGATAAGGTTCCTTTATTTTTATGAACCAGTTATTTTATGTTTTGGATCTTTACTGTCACTTCTCCCTTCCGTTTCCTCGCCAGAATGCAAATTTAGTTCTCGTCCGTTAAAGGTAAGGGTTTTAGATTGTAAGAAAAAGCGTGTTTTCTCTTTCGATACCACGTTACTAAGATTGCTACATAAAATAAGATTGGCCGCCTCTGGCCTTGCATTAGAATTGCGTACAGTTGATATCCACGCCAGTTACGTTTTGAACCAACTTCAAGTTAAATTGATTTGTGTAGCTTTTGGCTACTAGCCTTTTTCAAATTAAATTTTACATTTTGACCTACTGTTACTTTTGAATTTTCTCGTCTCAGGTGGTTAGCTAAGTTGTAAACACAAGTGCGTCTTCTATTCTTATTTGGTTTTAAATAAAAGTCCTTCTCAAATTTCAGTTCTTAAAAGAAAATTAGCTTAACATCTACCAAGAATTTGGACACTTTGTATGATTGCAAAGAACACTGAACTGTGCAAATGAACAAACTGAATATTTCATAAATTGATAGTTTGCACCATCGGATAGAGCGGGAAAAAAGTCTTTTAAATGAAATTCGTATGAGATTTTTAGCGTAATTTCTGATTTTTGGCAAGGTAGCTGTTAACCAATTCAAGAAATAGAGTTGTTGGAAGTAAAGGATGGATTAGTCGTTGTTGAAAAATTATTTATCTAACATAATTCGATTGGTTACGTATCTTTGAGACAAAAAAGAAAAATATGAGATATTTTTAAAAGTTTTAAAACAAAAGCTTTTATTTAATAATTATAAAATAATTAATAAGATAGAACGAAAAATAAATACTTTTACAAAAAATGGTTTTCATACTGTTACGAATTTTGTATTTAGATAGGTAATGTTAGTATAATTATAATTAAAATTCTTTATTTCGCCGTGCAGTGCAGCGCGAGACGAGTTTTAAGAGACAGCTATGCCGGAAAAGAAAGTACAGTGCATTGAATAAAAGTTTATTTCGGTAATTTATATTTAATTTGAATAAATGTAATTGACCATTGTGTTAGCTGTAACCGTAATTCCATCCTCTTGTTGGTTTCCGAAAATTTCGAGAAGAAAAAAAATTACCAGATATTTCTCCCGACCGGTTAAAAGCCATAGAAAATATCTCAGCTTATTTGTTTAGTTAGCTGCAGCTGTTATTTTTGAGATTTCGGCGTAAGATCGGATTAGCTTTCCCTTTGCATTGCGTTGTATTCTAACTTTTTTTGGTAGTTTGGAGTAAAACTACTGATTATGTTGCGTGATACTGTGTAATTATACGAATATCTCTGAGGAAAATTTCAGCGTTTTGTTTTATTTCTTTTGATAAAGGTAATTTTATTACTTTTTATCGGACTTGTGCATTCAATCTATTACAATCACATACGCACGCAGCACTTTTTGGCGTTAGGTGTAGGATTGAATGCCAGTGACAAGAGCGATGGAACAATAATTAAGACAGCTCGTGACTGCCTTTGCTGCATTCCGAGAAAAGATAGAAGGCGCCGTTAACTCACTTAAAGAAGAAATGAAAGCGGGTCAAGAAGAGGTAGAAGTTGGTCAAGAATCAGTTAAAGAAGAGATGAAAGCCGTTCAAGAAAAGATGGAAGCTGGTCAAGAATAAGTTAAAGAAGAGATGAAAGCAGATCAAGAGTAAATAAAAAAAAAGATTACCTGTATAATAGAAAACAAATTTAAAGCTATGGAATGCGGAATAGACGCTGTTGAAAATAAAGTTGGGCACACTGAAGAAAGAGTTTCTTCTGCAAAAGAACATATAGATGAAAGAGTTTCTGCTGTGGAGTAATGAATCGAAGGAAAAGTTTCTGCCGTCGAAAAACAGATTGTTGACAGGGTTTCTGCTGCCGTTGCCAAAGAAGTTGACACCTTAAGGGAGTATATAGCGAAAGCATATGGAAACGCTTCTGAGGGTTTTAGAATTCTACCAATTCCTGCTTGTCCCTTTCTGAAGCTATGCACATGATGGAAAGACCTTCTGGCAAGTGTATAAAATGCATTTGTTGTAGCGGAAGAAGCGAAGGGATGGGATTCCAAGCTAAGGCCTGTCACCTCGCCGCTTCTCTGAGAGCAGACACTGCGGATATTTTTCAGACTCTTTCAGAAAACCAGAGACTAGACTTCGAAGCTCTGTCCGGCGCGTTGGACCTGTGCTTTGGGGAGTGTTTAAAGGATTGCACAAATTAAAATCCCGTCAACAGAAGCCCACAGAAACACTCATTCCAAAAAGCAGCTTGCCAGGGATGTAGAAAGGCTGTCTGATTTCGCCTTTTCAGAATGCTCAACAGAAACAAGGGAAATTCTGTCCCTGTAGTACACTTTATCGACGGCATCCGGAATGCAGAAAGCCCTACGAATGAC
The DNA here is from genome assembly GCA_000611955.2 of Stegodyphus mimosarum. Classification (NCBI taxonomy): domain Eukaryota; kingdom Metazoa; phylum Arthropoda; class Arachnida; order Araneae; family Eresidae; genus Stegodyphus; species Stegodyphus mimosarum. The sequence continues at coordinate 186,378 of KK117069.1, read as the reverse complement.
GGATGTCAAGAGCTTTAAAAGCGCTCCAGTGTACACCATGTAATTTGAGGCAGCCCAGCAAGCAATTCGTAGAGACCGCCACCCAACAAGAGCTGTTCTACTCCAAAAGCTAGAGTATCATATGGCTGCTCGTCTAGAAGATTTAACCAGACAACTGAATGCCTTAAGACGGAATATTGGTGACGAAAAACCGACCCTAAAGTATTGGAACAGCGGGGGCTGAAGGCTACAAACGAAGTTACTGCAGAACACCTCAGGGTACGAAAAATAAGACCGCTCCCATCAAGAAGCAGGAAACTAATTAGTGGCCATCTCGCGGGCTAGAGATTGCCAGATAACGAGAAGATCCATTTTAAACCATTTCAGATTTTTGGAATGAGTGGCGGAAGTAATTGACTCTTCATCATGCGACATATCAATGGAGTTCCCTGCAGTTTGACGGCAGATACAAGAGCCAACGTTACCATCATCCGAAAAATTTGGGTCAACAACTGGAAGGTACACTTATGTAGGCGCCGCTCTGCTTTACCCTCTAGACTTTAACATCACGTTTAGAAGTGCCGCCTACCATCACACGGCGTATGTGGCAGATATTACAGATCCTTGCATACTCGAATTGGACTTTTTAGGAAATGCAATTTCTCCTTCGACTTTAAAAATAACGAATTGTATTCCGCCTCTGAGGATTAATGATGGAGTTAAATCTGTCCACAAAATAATTGTTCAAGACGATATCACAATACCAGCAAGAACATAATATTTAACTCTTGGATTCATAGCCAAAAATAGAAATTTCCGCTACGGCTTCATGGAATATCCCAAGAAGTGTAGCAGCCCGAAAGGAGTATCAATTTAGCACTCGACCTATCGAGGACCGTTGTCCCGGTAAGAGTTGCCCATGCAACTGACAAGGCGAGAGTTATTAAGAAAGGTGAGGTGGTTGCAGCATATACTCCAGTAACCAGCGTTAAACGAAACAGTAACACCCCAGAATCCGTGTCTTCAGAGAGCATTATATCGGAGTTATTGCAGAATGCACAATTAAACGATGAAGAAAGGAATGCTGCGGAGCAAGACCTTCAAGATGTTTTCTCCCGTTCATCTGACGTGGGTCAAACCAGTTTTACGCAACATAGTGTCGATACTAGGGTTCATCCACCAATTAAACAACATCCAAGACGTCTACCGATTGCTATGCAGGAAGAGGTAAGAACATGCAAGAAAGCGATGTCATCGAGCCTTCAGCAAGTCCATGTGCATCTCCTATCGTCCTCATCAGAAAGAAAGACGGTTACACCAGATTTTGCATTGACTATTGCCGGTTGAATGAGGTTACGAAGAAAGACAGCTCCCCTCATTCTAGAATGGACGACATTCTGGATATTCTTTCTGGAAGCAAGTGGTTTTCGACAGTTGATCTAATGAGTGGATATTGGCTATAGAGATACGTCCTGATGGCCGAGAAAAGACGGCATTTACTGTGGGACAAGAACTAGAGCAGTTTTAAGGTGATGCCGTTTGGATTGTGTAATGCGACGGCGACATTCGAACGCCTTATGAAGACTGTTTTGAAAGGTCTTTCTTACGAACCCTGTCTGATATACCTGGATGACATAGTCATCGTCTGAAATAGTTTTGAAGAACATCTAGATAATCTTAGAAAGGTGCTTCAGAAACTGAAAGAAGCCAATCTGATTTTGAGTCAGCTCGACGAACCATTTATTCTTGACACGGATGCGAGCAGTGAGAGTGTCGGTACTATTTTGTCCCAAGAAATAAGTGACCAAGAACGGGTCGTGGCCAACTAGAGCAAGTGTCTATCAAAACCGGAAAGGAATTACGGTGTCTTCAGGATAGAACTGCTTGCCATAGTTAAAGCCGTAGCACATTCCCATCATTACCTGGACAGCAGAAACTTCCTGCTCCGCACGGATCATGCTTCGTTAACCTGGCTTTTAAATTTTCAGAATCTTGAAGGCCAAATAGCCAGGTGGATACAAAGATTCCAGGAACGTGACATGACTATCCGTCATCGGGAGAGATCATCACATGGAAACGCCGATGCTTTGTGTGGAAGACTCTGCTCAGAAAGCTGCCTATATTGTTTTAAGGTTGAAGAGAAACATGAGGTGCTGAGTCCGGTCGCTCGACAAATTATAACATCAACATCGGCTGATCGAGACCATGGAGTGACGCAGAAGTCAGGAAAGACCATCTGGAAGATTGCGTCATTAGACCCGTAATTGATTTAATAGAGTCCTCAAACATGAAACGTACTTGGCAGGACATTTCGAGTTATAGTTCTATGACAAAACAATATTGGGCTCTCCGGGACTCACTCCATATTCTTGGCATTCACTTCGGCGTCTTGTACCGGAAATTCGAATCGTATGATGGAAAAACTTTCTGATGGCAACTGATGCCTCCAAGATTCCGGATTCCGGATGTCCTTAAAGAACTACATAGGAGCCCTGCAGGAGGCTACTTCAGAATAATGAAGACCATGCGGAGACTTCGTGAGCGCTTCCTACCGGAGTAATGCAAAAGATGGCGTGCAAAAGTGATGCCGATCATGTGATGCCTGTGCAGGTCGAAAAGGACCGAAGAAGCGCAGCCGAGGCAAGCTGCAACGTTACAATGTAGGAGCACCTTTTGAACGTATCGCCTTTGACATCCTGGGACCTCTGCCACGAACTGCTGATGATAACAAATACACCCTGGTTGTCATTTATTACTTCACCAAGTGACCTGAAGCGTATCCTATTTCTGATCAAGAGACTGTCACGATAGCAGAGGTAATGATACAGCGTTGGATTTTCAGGTTCGAGGTGCCTCTTCAGTTACATTCCGGTCAAGGAAGAAATTTTACTTCGGCTGTAATTAAAGAACTCTGCAAGGTACTCGGCCTCGACAAAACCGAAACGACACTTTTACATCCCCTGTCAGATGACATGGTGGAGAGGTTTTAATCGAACCATCCTTAATAACCTCTCTTTGGTGATTTCCATAAACCAACAGGACTGAGACAAGAGGTTACTTCTGTTTTTACTGACTTACTGCAGTGCTGTCCACGAGACTACCTGTTATTCTCCATCCCAGATGCTCTTCGGTCTTGACGTTCGTCTGCCTTGCGATCTGTTGTTTGGTCGCCTTCTGGATGCGCCTTCATCGCCTTAGGAGTATATCTAAGATCTCCTGGCCTGGTTTGAAGTGTTCACAGTTTTGCACGAGAGCGACGGACGAGATGAAGACCCAATACGACACGGAGCTACAGGACATCAATTCAACGAAGCAGACAAGGTGTACTTGTGGAATCCGATTCGACGGAAAGAACCCTGTCCTAAACTAGTCACCTTGGGATGGTTCTGACACAGTCCTAAACAGGCTGAACGACGTCGTAGTTCGGATCCGTAAGTCATCGAATTTTAAGCCGAAAGTCGTTCATTACGACAAGCTAGTTCCTTACTATGGCCATAGTACGTAGTGTATATAATTTAAGTGTTCTAAGACCATGGTCCTTTCTGTTTATAAATTTGGAAATTTGTGCACTCATTTGTCGATTTCGTGTTTAATTTTTTTTATGTTACTTACTGCAATTATTGTTTATGTTGTTTGTTATTGTATTGTAATGTGTATTATTGCACTGATGCTTTAGTTGTAAGTATGGCTTCCTGTCCAGTCATTATACTGTCCAGGATGTGCAGGTAGCAGTGTTACGAATTTTGTATTTAGATAGCTAATGTTAGTAGAATTATAATTAAAATTGTTTTATCTCCCCGTGCAATGCAGCGCGAGTCGAGTTTTAAGAGAAAGTATGCTGCAAAAGTAAAAATACAAGAGGCACCTGCATTTAACATTGAATAGAAGTTTATTTCGGCAATTTATATTTAATTCGAATAAATGTAATTATTGACTTCTGCGTTAGCTGTAGCCGTAACTCCGTCCTTTTGTTGGTTTCCAGAAATCTCGAGAAGCAAAAAAATAACCAAAAATTTCTCGCGACCGATTAAAAGCCAGAGAGATAACAACTCAGCTCAGTTGTGTAGTTATTTGCTGTTGTTATTTTTGCGATTTCAGCCTGAGATCGGATTAGCTTTCTCTTTGCATTGCATTGTATTCTAACATTTTTAGTAGTTTGGAGTATAATTACCGATTATATTGTATAATTGTACGAATATGTCTGAGGAAAATTCCAGCGTTCTGTTATATTTCTTTTGATAAGAATAAATTTTATTAACCTTTTATCGGACTAGTGCATTCAATCTATTACGAACGCGCATGTACTCAACAGGACGATAAGTATGCTTCTGTTTAAAATGGATATGGATATGATAATTAGCAAAATAACAGGAGGAAAAAAAATCATTATATAGTTTAATTAGAATAACAGATTAAATAATTCTCTTTACGGAATTCATCTACTATTTTATATCACGAATAATAAAAAGCATGGGGTACCTAAATACCAAACTCTATTAATTTATTTGCATTGCCAAATGTATGAAACATAAGCTTTTTTAATTTGTCAATTTAATTATATTGTCAAATGTATAAGCCATTTTTTACTTCCTTGTGCGAAGTAAAAAGGAAGTATTGTAATTGCCAAAAATTTCGGGTATCACATTTCAACGAAAATATCCATTTTGACCGCTATCGAATGCAATTTAACGACGTTTTTACGTGATATCTAAAGATAAGGACAGAATAAAGGCCTCTTTTCCCCCCAAAAAAGTATAACTGATTTATAATGGATTCTGAAAAGATTTTTTCGTGATGTCTGTGCGTACGTACGTACGTATATATGTGTTTCGCATAATTCAAAAACGGGTAGCTTGAGAACGTTGAAATTTTGCATATACTAAGTACTGCTATAACATGTAGATGTACACCTCCTATTTTGGTTGCAATCGGCCGCACCAAAAGTATATAAATATATTTATATATACACTCTTAGACAAAAAAAAATGACGTACCAAGAAAGAGTTATGCGAATGGGACGAAAATCGGTAGAAGTGATGTACATGTACAGAAAAACAAATGTTTACAGTTTGAGAAAAACTGGATGATTTATTGAAAAGACAGAGCTTCCCAAAGTGAAAAAGTCAGTAACGCGTTTGTTCACCCCTGGCCCTTATGCAAGCAGTTATTTGGCTTGGCATCGATTGATAGAGGTTGCGGATGTCTTCCTGAGGGATATCGTCCCAAATTCTGTCCAACTGGCGCTTTAACATCCGTCAACATCCCGAGATGATTGGAGGGCCCTGCCCATAATGCTCCAAACGGGCTCATTAGGAGAGAGATCCAGGGACCTTGCTGGCCATGGTAATGGTCGGCAAGCAGTAGAAACATGTGCAGTGTGGCGGTGGGCATTATCTTGCTGAAATGTAAGCCCAGGGTGGCGTGACATGAAGGGCAACACAACGGGCCATAGAACTTCGTCAACGTACCGCTGTGCTGCAAAGTTGCGACGGATGACAACCAAAGAGATCCTACTATGAAATGAATTGGCACCCCAGACCATCACTTCTGGTTGTCGGCCTGTCTGCCGGACAGGTTGATATCACACCGCTGTCCTGGGCGTCTCCAGACTCGCCTTCGCTGGTCATCGGGGCTCAGTTCAAAGCGGGACTCATCACTGAAGACTATTCTACTCCAGGCAGTGACATTCCAGTGCGAATGAGCCCGACACCACTGCAAACGGGCTTGACGTTGTACAGAGGTCAATGCTAGTCGGCGCAAGGGGGCGCCGTGACCTCAGCCTCTTTTCTGTGAGCCGTCTATGAAGGGTCCTTGCGGTCACTGAAGCACTATCACACAGGTACAATCGATGATAATGATGCATCTGGGGCTGTGAGTGCCGCTCTGAGGATTGCTCGGTCTTCACGTTCTGTCGTTTCTCTAGGCCTACCGTTTGCTTCTTGACGCTGTGTGCGGCTATGGTTCACCCATTCCTGCCAACATCGTGTAATAGAGGCATCGCTCCTGCTTAAATGTCGAGCTATTCGCCGATAAGACCAACGGCTTCTTTGAGCCCAACTACACGACCTCTCTCAAATTTTGACATCTGCGCATATCGTTCGCGCACCTGTATGCGAGGCATAGTTACTATCTACCAGATTACACGGAATAAAATTCGTGAAGAATTTATGACCTGGAATCGTAATTTCTCCTCTTAAATAACTTGCCAGTTGCGCAGATCGGATGCGCTGTAGCGACAACCGTTTATTCATCGGCAACCAAAATGTAAAATTTTGCATTTTCCGTCGAAGCCTGTATGCATATCAATTTGCGTCCAATTTGCTTTATATCTTCTCGGTGAGTCGTTTTTTTTTGTCTAAGAGTGTATATTCACTCTGTTGCTCGGCTCGGTGAGTTCAGTTTTTTGTTCTTATATGTTGGTAAAGTGTGCATTTTTTGTATTAAAAATGATTGAATTATGTTGTTTTTATCTTCCGGTTAAGGCTTTAGTAAATCTGCATGTACGATTTGTAGAATTATCAACAATTTAAAAGTTGTTAAGTGCGGCTAAGCCTAATCATTTTTCCCATGGCAGCCATATTTGTTTACATTTGATATTTAAAAGAATAATGGATTTATTACCAATCTAGAGACGCTAAACTTCGCAATGACAAAGATAGCGCCTTCTTTTATTATGGCGAATTAAATCATGCTTAATCCATTGTGGAATTTATTGGAGAAAATAAGTGTTTAAGATTTACTTCGTAATTTTTAATATAGGTATTTTGAGCTTTTATGTATATTTGCCTTGTCGCGAAGTGAGAACTGAATTAATTGAATAAGAAATACTGAATCGTCTGCGAAAAACTTTTCTTTTTTTTTCTTTTCTTTTGTTTGTTTAATTTCTTTTATACATTGCTTTAGATTTATTATAGTATTTGAATAGAACGAGTGGCAACGATTAGATAATTCTTCAGATGATATAATATTTTGTGCATTCTGAGTTATAAAATGAATGAGATGTAACGCTGTTAAGTGAACCTAGCGACAGAGTGTCAAGAAAAAATGCATATAATTTAATATTCCATACAAGGAAATCAAACATCAGATTTTTTTTCTTTTTTCCCTGGATAATATTGCAAAAAATTAAGTCTTCGTTCCATTCGTGCTTTCATACTCAGCACATTTATCTAGCAAACTGAATGACGCGTAGTTCGATTCCTGGCGAGGGCATTGCTGATTCTTCCCGCTTCCTGCTTTTATATAAAGCTCAATATTTTCTAAAATTTATTTTTATTTACTGAAGTCATACAAAAATTTTAGTACATAAATGATTCACAGTACTTTTTAATTAAAGTTAAACCTATAGAAATTCACATTTTAAATGTGAGTAGCAATTTCATCTTATATCTCTGTAGACTTTCGTATTTCTGAAAAACTCCCCGTTGCAGTCGACAATAAAGTATCTTAATAAATTTTATTTTGAGATTTTATTTACGTATTTACATACAAAATTATGCTGGAAACAATAAAAAAAGTAGTGGTTGCAGAGCGAACTATAACTTCTAGAAGATTCAAGGGGGGGGGGGTTAGAAAAGAAAGGAAAAAAATTACAATAAAAAAGAAGAAAAAAATCTGAAAGCTTTCAGATTTTATATTACGCCCAGAGGGGTCTTTTTTTCGTTTACACACACATGTACGTTTCGAGAGCATTTTTATAATGTTCCTTTGGGCTAAAAATATTTAAAAACAGCATATCTTTAGAATTTCCGACAGATAGTCTCGTGTGCTGGAGATAAAAAAAGTTTTTTTCCGTACAATGTTGCCAGTTGCCATCATTCGTTGAAATTTTGCAAAATATGAAATGGACAATAAAACAAATTCCAAATTCGGG
>KK117069.1:123553-173843 GCA_000611955.2 Stegodyphus mimosarum | reverse complement strand
TTTGTAAATTCTACAGGGTCACAATCTCTTGCTCTCCAAACGCTTATTAAAAGATATTTTCTCACGCGTATGAAATTCATTATCTGTGTCGGTGTCAGAATCGTTTTCTTGCCGTGGCGAGTTCAAAACAGAGAAAATGATTTCATCATCGGTTATCTGAAATGCCAGTGTTGGCTCATCTGAACACATCATCCATACTAAAAACCTCTTCTGGGCTAAGATTTTTTTTCTGCCACTAACACAGAATCATTATTATTCGGTAATTATGACGTCATTATTGGATAACTATTTTTCTTCGGTATTTCATTCTCCATTCTGCGGTTTCTGGAACCTATAAATTCAATGTTTATATTTTGAGAGGCAATGCGGATTTCAGATCGGCGGATTTTCGGTACTTGACTGTAATATTATTTTTATTTCTAATCATAACTTTTAATGCCTATTTTTATTCCCTTGTACGAAGGAAATATTGTAATCGCGAGATTACAATACTGCTGTAATACAATATTGTAATTTAAGGGAATTATTGTAATCGCGAAAAATTTCGGGTATCATGTTTCAACGAAAATATCCATTCCATACATAACAGCATAAATATTTTTCCCAAAAAGGATTGTAAAATAGATTTTAAATTGAATTCAGAAGAGATATTTTTCTTGATGTCTGTATGTACGTGCGTGAGTATGTATTTATCTCACGTAACTCAAGAACGAGTAGCCGCAGAACGTTGAAATTTTGTATATGGGACTTCTATAACATGTAATTGGGCACTTCCCTCTTTCGTTGCAATCGGTTGCATCAATAGAACATAAATGTATATATTCCCATTCCGTCACCTGGCTCGGTGAGTTTAGTTTTTTATTCTTGTATGTTGGTAAAATTTGCATTTTTTTGCTGTAAAACTGATGAATCATTCGGTTTTTATGCTCCGGTGAAGGTTTTTATGCCTTTAATTAATCTGCATGCAATAGTTGTACAGTTATCAACAATTAAAAACTTTAAGTGGTGAGTTAAGCCTAACGAACCGTTATTTGTTTACATTTGAAACTCAGTAGAAAGTGAAATAAGTCAGTTTCTGCACCAACTTCGATGCCTTTTTGCCGTCAGTTTTGTGCCCCGAAAAATCTGTCCTCTAGCTCGCCGGCCGAATTGTTTGTTTTTGCGCAAACACTCTAATTTTAATTGTAAAAATTGTTTTTACTATGTTTTCGTTTTTCTGCATTTTACAATTGTTAATTAATATGTTTTGAGCTGTTATGTATTTTGCCTTGCCGCGAAGGGAGAACTGAATTAATTGAATAAAAAATGTAACTCTAAAATGAAATTCGAAGAAATAAGTTTAAACGAAATGCAGCAAAAAATGTGTATAATTTAATAGGCCATACAAGGAAAAAAAAGAGTGGTGTCCACATCAGATTTTTTTTTGTTGTACTAAATAAAGTTTACAAAGTTGCCTGATTCTTATATTAAGAGAAACTCGGAAAGAAATTCAAATTTTAACTTTCTTTTATTTCCTCCTCAGTTTCCTTATTCTTATATATTAGTAATCGGTGAAATTTTTTGCATTAAATGTGATTGAATTGTGTGGTTTTTGCGTTCCGGTTAAGCTTATGTTTTGGTTAAGGTTTTTATGCTTTTAGTTAATCTGCATGCAATAGTAGTAGAATTATCGACAGTTTAAAAGTGGCGAGTTCAGCCTACGACCCGCCATTTGTTTACATTTAAATTCTTAGCAGAATAGTGAATTTAGTCTGCACCTTCAGAATCTTTTTCTCGGGTGGGACCAGAAGTAAACTTGCAGTTTTGTTCACCGAAAATTTGCCTGCTGACCGATTTGCTTATTTTTGAGTAGAAACTCCAATTTTAATTTTTATTATTATTTTTACTTCCTTGTACGAAGTAAAAAGGAAGTATTGTAATCGCGAAAAATTTTGGGTACCATATTTCAACGAAAATATATATTTTAACCGCTATCGAATGCAGTTTAACGATGTTTTCCATTGACATCCGTACGTAAGCACAGAGTAAAGGACTTCCCCCCCCCCAAATAATTATAAAACTGATTTAAAAGAATTCTGAAGAGATTTTTTTCTTGGCGTCTGTACGTATGTATGTATGTGTATCACGCATAACTCAAAAACGAGTAGCCTCAGAACATTGAAATTTTGTGTATAGTGTATAGTGTTCCTATTACATATAGATGTGCACCTCGCATTTTGGTTGCAATCGGCCGAACCAAAAGTATATACATATATGTATATATATACTATATCCACTCTGTTACTCGGCTCAGTTTCTTTATTCTTATAAGTTTGTAAATTGTGCAATTTTTGCTTTAAAAATGATTGAATTTTGCTGTTCTTGTCTTTCGGTTAAGATTTTTATGCCTTTAGTTAACATGCATGAAATAATTGCGGTATTATCAACAATTTAAGTTTTTTTAAGTGCGGCTAAGCCTAATTTTTGCTTATGATAGCGGCCGTATTTGTTTACATTTGAAGCTTAACGGAATAGTGGATTTGTTGGCAATGTAGAGAAAATAAGCGTCGCAACAACAAAGCAACGTCTTCTTTTATTATTACGAATTAAATTATGCTTGATTCATTCTGGAATTATCATTTAAGTTATTAGCTGGTTTTTGCGTACAAATAGTAATCTTAATTGTAAAAATTGTTTTTTTTTTATTAATTGTTTTAACTGTACTTGGTGTTTTTTGTTTTTCTATATTTTTCAATTTCTAATGAAAAGATTTTGAATTTTTATGTATTTTTGCCTTATCGCGAAGTGAGAACTGAATTAATTAGTAGCGCATGCGCATTAGGTAAGTGGCGCTGCATAGTCTGTGAAAAACTGTTTCTTTTTTATTTGTTTAATTTCTTTCACATATCGTTTTAGATTTATTATAGTATTTGAATAGAACTTGTGGTAATTCTTCAGGATGCTATAAATTTTGCTAACTCTGAGTTATAAAATGAATGAGATGTAACGCTGTTAAGTGAACCTAGCGCCGAAGTGTGGCTATATTAAATAAATATGGTGAACTTTAAAGAGTGCATTTATTCTGTTGTGGTTTATGCGCTATCGACGAAGTAGATTTAGTTCAAAATTCGTTAACTGTTAATTCAATACGTTTAAACGAAATGCAGGAAAATTGCGTATAATTTAATATTCCGTAAGTCATGTGATGTACACATCAGATTTTTTTAAACTGTATTTGCTGTTTTATGTTTTTCTGTATTTTATAATTTTTAAGTAAGATGTTTTCGTGATTTTTGTTTTGTCGCGAAATGGGAACTGATTTAATTGAATTAGGAATATATCTCTAATGTAATTCTAGGAAATAAGTTTAAATGAAATGCAGCAAAAATGATATAATTTAATAGACCGTATAAGGAAGTCATGTGATATCCACATCAAAGTTTTTAATACTGGTTTCATAAAGAAGATAGTCGCTAAGAGACTATTCAAAGTTTGTTTTCTCTGAGTATGTAATATGTTTGATTATGTATTTTTTCTGAATAACTAATATGTTCAAGTAAGTGCATATGAATATCTGCTGTATTACGTTTAGGTCGTAATGAATATCAATATTGTGTATATGCTATGTTCTTTAAAGCAGCAAACGTATTTTGTTTATTTTAATAATGATAACCCAGTGAAATAAGATATGAAATTGATTTTGTCAAATCATGCATAATTTAATCAGGCTGTGTTTATTTGGAATAAATCTTCAGAAAATGGAAAATACTTTTTTTCTTCTTTTTAATTGGAACAAAATACTGTTTACAGAGCATATGCCACAGTATAGAAGTGTTCGGCTGTTTGTAATTTGGATGTTAAATTAGCAAAATTATAGATCTAATATTAAAAGAAGATTAAAAAAAAACTCTTTTTAAAGTTTTGTTGGCTGTACCGAAGGGTCCGGGTTTGAATACCGGCGAAGACGTGGATGTAAATTGTCTACTTCTTCGTAGGTGGCAACGGTGGCCCACCTGATAGGTGCCTTCATAATAAAATGACCACCGCTTCCGGTCTTAGTAATGGTCAAGGCCTATAACGTCTAGTGCCCGCTTTTGGGGGAGGGGACCACTTGCATTGGCTAAACTGGAGTATCGGATGCACGCGAAATTTGATAGTTCTTTAGTTTATCCTTATATATATATACACACTGGTTATCATAAATTAAGGAAAAATCACAAAAATAGTGATAACTCCCTCAAAAATAAGCCAAACCGTGTAAAATTTAAATATATTGCCAAGTAAGAGTAGCTGAGTAAAACTGCAATATGCAAATTAGTGGCGCTGCACTTTTAATACGTCATCTGCGAGGAGCATAAAAGTCCATGTTTGAGAGCAAGCCCACATATTTCACTGTGACAGTCACATCACAAATCTGAGATAGCCAATTCGTAACAATGACCTCCAGGCATCATTTGCCTGCAGAACTACGATGGAGAGCCATTGGGAGACTAGAGGCAGGATAAAGTCAAATAGAAGTGTCGAGTTGGCTAAATGTGAGTCCTTCTGTGATTCATAGACTTTGGAGGCAATTTCAAACAACTGATTCGGCATCTAGGAGGTTCAGCCGAGGACGACCAACTGCTACGACGAGCGCCGATGACCGATATTTGGCATTATGTGCAAGCAGGAATAGAACCGTTACTCCGACTCTTCTTAGATTCTTTCTTGCTGCAGCCACCGGAAGGTTGGTGTCAACGTCAACTGTGCGTAGAAGGTTTCACGAAGGTGGTCTGTCTGCGAGGCGACCAGCCATTTGCGTGCCACTCATGTCACGCCATAGGGATCGTTTGCAGTGGGCACGACATAATGTCCACTGGATGCCTGATCAATGGGAGACTGTTCCCTTTACCAATGAGTCCAGGTTCAGTCTAGAAAGCTATAGTAGGTGTTATTTGATATCGAAAGAACATGGAACCCGTTATGATCCGTGAAAGAGATACAAACGAAGAGGCAGTGTCTGTGTTTGGGGTGGCATCTCTTTCGGTGGACGCACAGACCTCCATGCCTTTCCAAGGGGAACCGTGAATGCTCAGGTTTAAAGAGATGACATCCTTGATGCTTATGTGCGCACATATGCCGGGGCAATAGGTGATGCTTTCAACTGTTATAGGACGTCTACGCAAGATCACACAGGGCTCGCGTCGTAGCTGATTATCTTCAACAGGAAACAATTATGCGCATGGAGTGGCCAGCTCGATCCCCAGACTTGAATCTTATCGAGCACGTTTGGGCTGCTTTAGGGAGACGTCTCGCTGCTTTCAATCCGCCCCTTCAGACCCTTGCCGTGCTTGCAGCTGCTTTACAAGAGCAATAGCTCTCGCTTCCTATGGAACTGATAGACCGCATAATTGAAAGCATCACACATCGCTGTATGTGTTGTATTGCTTCTAGAGGCGATAATATTCCATGTGGAATGTAGTTTTGCTATAGCAAACTGACACCTTCGATTTGTTCATTTTATACATGTGCTAATTTCTATATGTGCTAATTTCTATACTACCATAATTTGTCTGGTAATTTCTTTTTATGTTATTTGATACCTTACTATGTGTTGCATATTGTGGGTAAGTTTCATAAAATTCTACATGTAACTTTTTCAGTAATCGTGATTTTTGTGCTTTTTCCTTAATTTATGATAACCAGTGTATTATTCTAATACATTTATTTTTTTGCATCGCTCGAAACAACGGAATTGTCGGATATTTGTCTCACGGTCATGTAATCTCTTTTTGATTGCTACTGGTTATCTGTTAAAATATCTTATTTTTAAGCGATGAAGTAAGAATCACTCTTTTATTTTAATTAGGTTGGATTATTTCGTTGGAGGACATTAACTGAAGTTTTAACTGTTGTTTGGCGATCATGGTCATGGCCGGTGCACAATGAAGAAGTTTGCCGAGTGCCGAGTTTGTGCAGTTTTCTGATATTTTCTTTAGCGAAAACATATGGCTAGGTAAATGAGGAAAAAAACAGCTCAAAAAAATTACACAAGAATTTCTCGAAAAAGGTAAGTGTCCTATTTTTTCATGTATCATAATCCTTATTGGATAGTTAAAATTTGTATTTTAAATTGGTAAAGTTTGTTTTATTATGATATATTGATGCTGCTTGCGGAGTTAAATAAATATTGTTACGAAAAATTCGGCGGTTGCGCCTGTATGTAAGCTTTCCGGCATAGCACTAGCGTTGCCATAAAATAATGTATGGTAGGGTTGCCAGATTGGCGACTTTATCGCCCATTTGGTGACCAAATTGGCGATATCCCATGGTCCAATCGGGAAGCTTCTAGAATAACTTCCTGTCGAGATATTTCTCGAAACGTGTCGAACTTAAAGAAAAGCTATATAAACCCTTGCGTGTCCGAGAGTTAGGAGTTAGTTGTTGCAAGTTGCGAGCAGTGTGATTAGTTGTGAGAATAGCTGCTACGCGAGAGTTCTGTGAACGGAAAGCAATCGAGATAGTGCTTTGCCGTGAAGCTATCTTTACAGTATAGCTTGAAAGTGGATTGGTGATTGTTCCACGGTGTTTTATTATAAGTTTAGTGTTGCCGTGAAGCTACCTGTACAGTTACTGCCTGAAGCTGTGTTGCTGATTGTTTCAGCGTATTTATTGTAGATTTTCGACGCTTTTAAAGGTGATTTTGGAACTGTGCTGTAAATAGTGATTCCTGTAAATAAATTGTGCTTTTTATTGTTCTGCATCGTGTTTTCATCGATTACTCTCAAATCCACGAACCCGTATAAACGCAACAATATCAATAGTTTGGTGATCTTTTTAAGAATCTCTCCAAAATCCCCAAGTCGAGCTCGATAAATATGTTTTACCAAATCATTGTACATTGACGAGCCAAAACATTATGACCATTTTCACATTTTTCAACGAACTCGTCTCGATGACGTGGAGGGCAAGTGGTTAAGTCGGAATGGTATTTAATTACTGTTTGAGAATGAATTATTATTCCATTTAACTTTTGCGAGTGATGGGAAAGGTTGTTGACTTGAGCGAGTTTGATAGAGGGCAGATTGTTATAGCTGGAAGACTCGGAACGAGTACCTTTGAAACTGTACAACTGGTAGGTTCTTCACAATCTGCCGTTGTTAGTGTTTATGTAAAGTGGCTAAATGACTGTGAAACGAACAGTAGACACCAATATGTTGGATGTCCACGCGTCAGCAAAGAAAAAGGACATCGGAGACTCTGTGGCTCAGCTGACAGTCCAATACAATGCAGGTCCAAGTGTAAGCGTTTCGGAATATACAGTTCGGCATTTCGTTTTCCGTTATATCTTCTGGCACATCATCGAATTTTGTTTCAGCTTTACCATCACTGTTTTTGTGATCCATAAATAAACAATCATCTAGATTAATTTTTTAAATTCATTTTTAAACCTAGATCATTTAATTTTTTAAAATCCAGATTACATTTTTAATGACTTTTGAATTAAAATGGGTTTAATATCATTCCACGTTTTTATTTTACACTCACACGCTATTTCTAGACTGGCATGACGCATTTGGCCTTCTTTTTCTTACTTGCGTTCTGATGTTAACTTCAAAATCACGGCTTCAAATGACTACAGAACGAGAAAACATCTAACTGCTGATTCCGCGAATTCATTCGGAGCGGAAGTTCATTCTTACTTCAAATAAAGTCTGCATTTTCTCGAAGCACTAGAATAACATTCTTGTGCGCACTTGCATTGAATACAATGCATGAATCCTTTCTGCATAATTATTCCTTCCCCCACACATGTTGTTCCACTTATCGCTTTGTCAATTCAGTGTACCATTGTTCGAAAGCCCGGGAAAAATCTTGGAATGAATAATTTCAAAAGATAAAGGCATCGCACATGCATCTTTCAGGTTTCTTTGTAAAAGAAAGGGTCCGCGTTATACAGAGAATATACTAAAAAATACAGTTTGAAATTATAGGTGGGCTTTATACGCCGGAATATATGGTAATCTCATTTAATATGATAAATGACCTACCTGTTTCACTTTTCTTTGAAATTTGACTCAATTTAAATAAAAAGAAAAATTAATTCTATAAAATAATGCAAAACGAGAACTTCAGATTTTAAAATCGTGCATCGTGTGATCGGTACAGCCGCTGAATTGAGTCTAACGTTATTGTCACGATACATCAAAATAAAAAAAGAATCGAGTTTAAAGTTTTGTCTTGTTAACTAACTATGATGGTCACTCTGAAATTTTTTAGATACTTATAGGTTTTTAAAAGTATGCTTATGAGATACTTAAAATTTTACTTAGGAGATTTATATTTAGGAAGTTTTAGGAATGTTCAAAGTTGTCTCCTCCACAGGGCTTAATTTCTAAAAGTAGAAGTGCCGGTGCCCTATGGAAGATCGTCAGGAAAGAAGAACAAGAGTAAATAAATAAATAAAATGACTATTAAAATCATTAATAATTTAAAAACTTTATAGTTAATGAGTCTAAAATTAATTAATAAGTATTTGATTGATATTAATACTTAATATTCATTCATTATTATTTAATTAATTCATAATTAATGTATTATTATTTATTAAAATAATTAAAGTAATTAAATAATTAGAATAAAATAAAACGTAAAGAGATAAATTAAAATTTAATAAGCGATTTTTTATATAATTTTATTGCTAAAAATAAAATTTTGGAGATCAAATTTCTACTGAAATAATTGTCAGTTACATAAAAAAAAGAGTTTCCTTTTTCACCGAAGCATTCTTATTTAGGGCTCTGGTACGCTCCCACTAGAATTAGACTCAATGCACTTCTGTAGGCGAATTTTTCAAAGATTGAATTCCTCAAGACATTCATTTCTTGGAATCGATGGAAAAAATTCATTTATGAATGAAAATGCGTCGCAAAGAAAAGGACATCCACTAAGTTCTTTCTTAGATTAAAAAAAGCCAAAAGTCACACATGCATAGATCAAGTGAATAGGATGGATGTTCCATCACTTTGATGTGTTTTTGTCCAAGAAACTCAACTATCAAACTTGCTGAATGAGAAGTTGCGATGTCCTGTAAATTCCTTGTTTCCATGTTGCTTCATTCTCAAATTAGACACAAAAAATATGCTGTTCCTCAACTTCTGGAGGGCAGTGTAATATAATTTCAATTCTAGTTTTGATTTATAACCGTATTATACAATATATTTCATTAGAAACAAATCTTCATTATCAGTTGCCTCTGTCTAATGCTGGTAGTACTGGTGGGGAGAATTTTCAATAACCATCCATTCTGTTATAGTGTACTGGTAACTTAGAGTTCAAGAGGCCCTTTAATTGTTTCAAGGTAAGGATTGTTGTTGAATGTACAGAAGGTTCTGAAGTGATCGCCATGCATTTTAATTAAGTACTCTTTTTATATTACATAAATACTAGGATGGTTTTATTTTTATGTGAAAGCAGAATCCTTGCTCAGGCTGGTTACCAAATATGGTTATCAAATGATATGGTAAGTGAAGTTCAAAATTTATTCCTACGATATGAAAAGTGTCTTAATGTAATTGAAAGTAGATTAAAACCAGGTTTTCATGTAAAAATACAGTTTTTTAAAAATTTACCTTCTGTTTATGTACCAGCAAAACAAGGGACTCTTCATCTCCCAACTACAATATAACGTGAATCATCCGTCAATCTCAGGATGACTGTTATCATGACAGATAAGAGAATGCTGGTTGGATATATTTAAGTTGTTTTAATTTAACCTTTCAGCCCTGGATTTTTTTAGATGCGCCCTCTCCCCAAATGAAAAAGTCCGAAATATTTCAAATTTTAATGGTTGCCCAAAAGGTTTTGTTAAAGTTTTTCTATGCTTTCGCTGAGCTTGCAGTCTACTTAGTCTGCTGTTATAATCACTCCTGCTAATCCATTTGTTTTGCCTTTTTAGCTTTTAGTGTCTAGCCATTAATTATTATTTGTATAACTATTTTCAATAGTATTAATTATTATTTGTATAACTATTAATAGTTTGTCTCAAAACTATTGATCCTTAAAATGATGAGTGCTATTTTGTAATGATTAACTGTTAATTCTCTACTGATTAAACTACTAATTGTGTAATTGTAATTTTTAAATGTTTATTAATTATTATTAAACTACTGTTTTTAAACTATTAATTCTGTAACAGTTGACTGTCTCAAAATTATTTAGTGTCTAATCATTCGCAAAACAAAAACTATTTATTGCCTAGTGATTAAATTTTCAGTTGTCTAACTATGAACTGTTTCAAAACTATTCATTTGTGTAATGATTCTCAAAATTACAAAATGTGAGTTGTTTATTGATTAAACTATTACTGAACTGACAGTTAAAAATTAATCATCTAACTATTAACTAACTCAACCAGTTCGCTATGCAAGCAGATAGTTTAATTTATAAATTTAATTTTTTCATGTTGTATTTTTCCCTCTTCTGTATCTCACTTATATTCACTTATATATTTGGCGAGCAGAAAACTGCCTCGCCAAAATCTCCCCATGGGAACTGAAAACAAGCTGTGCCTTGATATTAAGCCCACTGAAGACCAGATCAGTGATAATTCTATTAGCAGTCGTCAGTTAGTGAGAGGTAATTAGTTCCTAAGCAATTTTTAACAATATGTTAAGCTTTAGTCAAGTGTTAAGAGATACTTAAAATTTTCTTGAACAGTTATCAGTGTATTAGATACATGTCATTGTTATACTTGTGTAATTCAAGACATCACTTTTCAGCCTCTCGCTTCAGAAATTCCATTGTTGCGTCGCCTTACAACGTTTGTAGTAGCAAGAATTCCATCACATCCGTGAACTCGTCTTCATTTTCATTCAACGGAATGCTGAACTCTGGTTCGTTTGGAGATAGACTGTACAGATCACTAAAATGACAGTCTCAGTGCTCTACAGATAAGGGAATTTAGTTGTTCTTGTTTGTTGGGTAATATATAAAATGTAAACAATAACAATCGAAGCAATATAAACACTCACAAAATACCATTTAAATGCAATCAATTTTGTTACTTACCCAAATCATACCATTTTCAAAATTACTTATTATCTAGTAATTAAAAAATTAACTATCAATTTTCTAAACTATAACTGTCTCAGAACTATTCATTGTCTTATAAGTCTCAAACTGGCAAACTATCAGCTTTTTCCTTTTTAATCTATTAATTGTGTAACCATTTAAATCGCTAATTTGGAAGAAAACCAGCATAAATCAAAAAATGGGATTGTTCGTTTATGTTACAGTCAAAACAAAATGTGGTATATTTTTATGTTGAATCATTAATGGAAAAGGTGTCCCTAAATGCTTATTATTTAACAGCCTTCATATTTAGTTAAATTTCGGTTAAATCTTCTTGGGATTTTTTTTCTCTAACTATTGGTTTTTTAGTTATGCCACTTTGTTTCTAAATTAGTTTACTTCAAAAGTAAATATTTACTGTTTACTGCCTAACTGTGCTCAAACTCAAAATGCAAATTTGGGCTGGACGACTTATCACTGGTGGTTATTAATAATGATCTTGATTTTGGGTAAGACTAAGTTTAGCGACTACATTGTCTTTTCATATTTTAATGAAAGACATCAACAAGATACATCACAGTAATACAGCAACAATACAACATCACAACGACTATATACTATACAACTGTATGTATAATGTACACATACAGAATGTTCTCTTTTGGAGCCACAGCACACTGTTACGCCCACCTGTACTCTGTTAAGATTTATCAAATTTATACATCAATTATGAATGTTAAAGTAAATATAAATCAATGTAATTTTGATATGCATAAACAAATATTACACAAAACCCACTTTAAATTTCAAAAGGATAAGCCTGCGATAAAGTCCTGCAGCAGTATGAATTAAATGTGAACGCACATACACCTTTAGAAATTTCTAAAATTCTAGGAGGCAATTATAATATTGATTTCAGTAACACTTTCAGCAATACAACCTCACATTTTTCAAGATTCCTTTTAGGGAATGGATTCAGAAAATGTGCACAACTCTAGGGGATAATTCTTCTACTTACTTCATATTTGTTTCAACAGCTTAGTCTGGTACAGTACCATGCCTACATTTTTGTGTTCAACCAGAGGCAAAGCTATCAGTGCACAGTCCTGTATATAACTCAAAGTGTCCGGCCGTCTCCTTCCAAAGAAACCCCCCTACATCTAAATATTACATGCAGTATAAGTTAAACATATCCGTACATTTTTATATGCAAAGTTCATTCATTATATTTAAGATCACAATACCAAAACTCTTAAAATCTGTGCATATCTGTTCATGGCATCATCTCCCACAGAACAGTGGAGGGATTCCAAAAATTCATGAGATATTGATTTAAAAACTCTGAAAATGCTAATTTTTGTGCTCATTTTTCCAAGTGGCAACAGCATCACACGCTGAAAATAAAAATCTGCTTTATTTTGAAAAGTGTTGCCGCTGCTCGCTTTCAGATCATAAAGTTTGTTAAAAAAAATTTACAAAATCTGTGACAAAAATAGCATTGCCAAACATTAAATGTATTATTATATAAGGTCATGTTCTGATGTTGAAGAAAGCACACGGTTTAATACATATCAAAAATTTTTCTTTAATATCAGCATTTTAAATAAATAGCTGCTATTGGCAACTTTTTTGTTGCAGATCAAGATAATTGACACTGTATGTTATTGCCACGTTAATTCTTTTATTGATATTGAGAAGAAATTTTTATATTACATTAAATTTAAATCATGACATCATACGTATATATATTAATTGATGTGTCAAAAATTTTTGTTTCCTAGTTTGGCAACAAAAAATTTATTTAGCAGTTGGTTGTTGCTTGGAAAAAATGAATTGATTTCACTCATACTGAAATATTTCCGTGCAGTTTCTTTTCAGGTGTACATAGAACTCATAAATTTTGCTTTGGCCACAGCTAGCAACTTTGTATGCAGTACAAATTAATGTTTCATTTTATTTTCAGTTTTTCAGTACATAGAAATATTGCTTTGGCCATTGCCTGCTAGTAATAATTAATTAGCTTTCTGTAAAATTCAGAAAAATAACACAATAATTTAGTTTCGAAATGAAAAGCTTTAAAAAATTCCTTCTTGATAAGTGGCACATAACATCGAAAAGCTAGCATAACCCTTAATTTTTCAAGCATTTTTGATAATTTTTCTTGCTTTTAATGAAGGAAAATTATTAATAATTTGCTTAAAACTTACTTAGTTAATTCCAAAACTCCACAGAATGGCAATATATGAAATAGAATTACTATGTTTATTGAATAGCATACTAAAACGGAGTTGCATGTCTGATAACATGTTCATAAAATGGCTGTGTTTAAAAGTTTTTCTTGATTAAGAGATCTTATTCAGTTTCTTTTCTTTTCTTTTAAACATTGACTGGTAACATTAAAATATTCTTGATACTGCTTCCAAATTCGGATACGATTGAACTCCTAATTACATTTGTGTACTAATTTTAAATGATACAAGCCTTGTAGCTGCTGTAGTGTCCAGAATTATAGAAACAGGTTTGTAAAAGTAAATATTTCTGACTGAATTTCTGCAGTGTCTATGTCAGTCGCATATATCTGAGTGCTAAGTTGTTGCCTTTAAATTATAAGTTCAGCTGTTGTCTTTAAATTACATAAATCCAATGATATTACTTTTTCGTCAGTTAGAAGCTGAAAATCGGAAGATACTTCCTTTAACTTTAGGTAGCAGCATTTCATTTAGGACATTAGACATCTAATGCTTCTTTAATTTCTACAATAAGCACACATTTTTCTGAAAAATTAGATTTCTTATGAGCTGATATTTGATATGATTTATTAATATTTTTTCATTTCTGCTCAAATTTTAATAATATTCATTCTAAAGCTAAACTTTTATATTTCTCAAGAATACATTCTGAAAAATTTTCTCATGTCTTTATTTGCAGCAGGTAACCTGCTGCAAATAAAGACATATTTTTCTATTAAGCAGGTGACTTCATACACAATTTATATATCGTTTATGATTTCAGTGATTTGTGGAGTCTTGAAGTTGTATAGGTACAGGGACACGAGAAATGTGCAATACCCTTGCCAGGATTCAAACTCCGAGCCTCCCGATCCATGTTTAGAGTGACAGGTTATTACTTAATTCTATCCAAAAGTAGACAAAGTACTGTCCTGTAAAAAATTTGAGCTCCCTATACACTTTTTTTTAACATAACTTGATTTTTCAAAGTCCTGTGAGATTTGTGTTAATTAGGCTTTAGTGTAAAATGAAGGTATAGATTATTAAGAAGCATATTATTACTTTTAAACTGCATAGATAAGTACTGAGCAATATTAATTTAAAAAGTGAATTAAAGACCTTATGCTATATGGAATGCAAACACTCTAGGAACTCTCAACTTTACAGAGCGCCTAGATGATAGATAACGTAAGTATCCTAACAGCTTAATGTAAATGTAATAATAATTAAAAAGGGAGGCCAGACATTTTTGTATGTTAAAAAGGTCAAAGTACAAACATTGCATACAACATTTTCTTAGAATATATAATGATTTTATTATATACTTTCTACATATTTATTGCTGCTAAATTCTTTACAGAGGTAATGACTAAGAAATATATTTTACAAGAACAAATAATAAATGATAAAATGTCAACAAATGAGAATTGGAACAAAATTTAATATAAGATTCCTAACTTAAAGCAACATCCTCATTCATTGCTCTATCTGGAAAGATCTAATTATTTTCAGCGATGAATGATGATTACAAAAAGTTTATATGTATATGTAAGTTGTTTTATAGTAAAAATTAAACTGCAATTTTCATACTTCATGTGGCAAAATGAATACTTCTTTTGTTTTTTATAATGTGGAATAGCTTAAATAATATGAAATTGTATGATCAAGAATAACTCAGTATGTAAATATATTATCTAAAAGCCATAAAAGCTGTAATCTTAACATGCTGTATATGACGTACATAATGATCAATTTTCAATAATGCACACTTTTTGATTTATCAACATGCATGATAATGAACACAGGAAGCATTAAATGAGGATAAAAAATATATAAAATATGGATCTTGTAGAGGTAGTTAGAATTTTGATATATACAGCATTTGATATAACTATCTGCTATAGTATTTGGTCTTTGTCAAAACTTCAGTTAATCAGGTGAATAATCAACCTTTTAATATATGCTATTGATTATACTTCTGTTTCACTGACGGAGACCGCCTGTCTCTATTTTCATGACGAAACTGGTCATGCACATCACCTTGGTATTCTTCTTTAGTTTTCTCATAATTAGCATCAATTACAGCTTGAGGACATAAATGACTAAATCCATCGGGATGTTCGAGCCGTTTGCTGGTCTCGCTTCCTTTACTCGATTGAATACTGTTCGTATCAGAATCCAAGTGATCCTTTTTTGTTCGTTTCAAACT
The DNA here is from genome assembly GCA_000611955.2 of Stegodyphus mimosarum. Taxonomy (NCBI): domain Eukaryota; kingdom Metazoa; phylum Arthropoda; class Arachnida; order Araneae; family Eresidae; genus Stegodyphus; species Stegodyphus mimosarum. Next base: position 158,375 of record KK117069.1, on the reverse strand, counting down.
TTCAGGATCGGATGATGTTTTTTCATGCTTTCTTTTTACAGTCTCTGTGCTGTCTTCCTTATTTTTTGAGTATCTTTCTTTTTTAGCTTCTTTGTTACTTTCATCTTCTGAACTGCTTGATGAACTTTTTGATTTTCTTTTCTTTATTTGAACTGTTTCGTCATCATGAGATTTGTGTGCTTTATTAGATTTTTCAGAATACTTATCTGAGGAGTGTTCAGTTGAATGCTTTTTATTCTCCTCTTTTCTCTCTTCCTTCTTTTCAGAACTTTCTGTACATTTAGAATGCTTCTGATGACCACCACTTGATTTCTTAGATTCATCTTTCACATGACTTCTTTCAGAAATAACACAATTGTTATTTGATTTGTTCTCTTCCTGCTTGAAATTCTTCTTCTGATGTCTGTCAGGTATAACCTTTGATTTGTCTTTTTCATCCATACTCTCACTTCCCGAAGTTTCAGATTTACTGTGCTTCTTGGATGATTTTTCTTTTTTCATATGCTTTTCTTTTTTTGAAGATTGAATTTCCTTTGTTTGACTCTCTTTCTTCTCTTTTGCTTTGCTTTTTGTAGGAATATCTTCTTCACTAGATGAATCACTAGAACTAGTACCTGATTCCTCATCTTTTTTTCTTTTAGTTTTGCTATCGGTATCTGCAAGGAATTTTCAGTGACATTAAAATGATGTAGTTTTTCAAAACAGAACTTATTGACACAACTACGTATGCAAATGCATTTGCTACACAACTATATATGAAAATGATATTTAGAAAATTTAAAACTGAAAGATTTACAATTCATAAATGAAAAACAAGGACTTTATATTTGGTAAGCAGTTTTTTTTATAGAAATGGTTCTTTCATATATGGAGTTATAATTACTAGTTATTTAAGATGAGTTGATAGCTCAGAACAAACTGCAAGGATTTAGACATTTTCAGGAAAATTAACAAACACCAATACTAGGATTACAAGAATGCAAATTAAATGAATTATCATAGAAATGTAATTACTTTCTGTTGATGATACCTAAAATTTTGTGATTTGGATTGTAAGCACTCTATTTAAATTTCAAAGCAATTCAAAAGAGCTATAATTTATTTTTGAAAATAAAATTTTTCACATATGCATAAAACTTCCTTATTTAGGATATTTCAGAATGAAAAATAATTTCCAAAGATTCCAATTTTGTTATTACTAGGATAGACCTTTTTCGCTTTTATTTGTTATTGTTATTTTTTTCTTCCTTGTTAAAGATAATAAAAAATATTCCATAATCCTGAATGTTCATCATTTGCATATTCATAAATATAACAATGAATGAAGGTTGAGTAACCCATCTGATGCCTGAGAAATTCCCTTTATTAACGGCTTCCTTCTCTCCCCTCAAAGTTCATTTACGATATTTGTAAAGATCTGTATTCTGAAAGTCACAGCTCTGGGGATATGAAATACGCAGTCTGGTTCCTACTTAGCTCTGACAATCTATCTATTAGATGTCGGTTCTCAACGGCTCCACACTCTGTGAGGTGTTTTTGGGATGATTCCAAAATCCTGTGAGGTGTTTTTATGTTTTTCCATGGGGGTCAGTATAAAAAATTAAATTTTGTATGTATCATGTAATCAAAACTGTTTGCTGTGTTGAAGACCCATTCCATTTAATTCATTTTACATACAGGAGGTATGGGTTTATAACCATTCATTCAAGAAATATTTAAATATGTGAAATTCTTATATGTGTATGCGTTGAAAGTTCAAGCTCGACCACCAGCACAAACACACATATGCCATTCGGATCAATTTATTTATGAAATAGGGAGGATGCACAATAATCAATGCGACACAGATATTTTTTTCTGTTCTCTTTTTTTTCCTGTTGATTTTCATTGCAAGTAATCTAATATAATATGCTGACCATCATTTGTAATTAACTGTTTGATTACAATGTGTTTAATTTTGTGCATTTATTTATTTACAGATCGGTAAAAATATGAATATTTTCAAAATTTAACTGTGCTACATATACATTAATTTTATGATAAAGTGTAATTTTCATTATTATACTATCATTACAATGAATTCTACTATAATAATTTTAGGATAAATAATTATGTATTTTTTTAACTTTGAGCTAAGTCTATGTTCCTTAATTATACACTGGAAAAACGAAATTTCTTTATAATTAGTTAGAATAATTATATGATGATAAATAATTGTTATCTTTTTGATTTTCGAGCTAAAATCTATAAACATATTTGGGGAAAGGGCTATTTATTTTAGAAAAAAATTCTTTTATAAAACACTGGAAAATGTTAATAAACTACGATCAGAGAAAATCCCCCCAAATGGGATGGAAACCTGGTACTGTACAAAAGGAATTCTTCCGTTTAAAAAAATATTTTTTTTTTTGTGATTAGTGACCTTATTTTTAAAAGTATGCAATGAAGCATGCACTATTCATGCATATATTGACTGGAACTAGATTTTACTTTTGATATGTTTTAATTAGTATTTTATAACATGCATAGGCTATTACTTTGAGCGCAGAGTTGCCGCTCCATGACATCCCAAATGTGCTCTATTGGGTTCAGATTCGGCGAGTTAGGTAGCCAGGACATTAACTGAAATTCATCCTTATGCTTCTTGAATCACTACAACACAAATCAAGGCCTTGTGACATGGACAACTGGAAGACTTCTTTCCCAGTTGGAAACATAGAGGCCATGTACGGGTGCAACTGATCCACAGTGTTTGGATAATCAGCAGCTTTCATGGTTTGTTCTACCAGAACCAAGGGTCTCAAAGCCACCCATGAGAACAACCCCCAAAACATACCACCACCAGCAACCTGTGTATGACCTACTGTACAGGGAAGGAGCAATTGTTCCAATGGAAGACGGCATACCATCACCATGATAATGAGAAATCGTGATTCTTCTGACCAGGTAACTATCTTCCACTTATCCATGGTCCAGTCTGGATGTTTGCGAGCTCACTGTAGGCATAGCTGACAATGTCGCTAGGTAAACAGAGCCACACAAGTGGGATGTCTGGTGTGCAGTTCCATACCATAATAGACACTAAGTAATTAAACAATAACCATGAAAGACACTGAGCAATTAAGATGCTAAGCAAGAAAGACTAATTAAGACACTGAGCAATTAAGTCACTAAACAATAAATAAACTAAGTAACTAACGCACTAAACAATTAAACCTAATTAAGACACTAACCAAAAAAGGCATTAAGATGGTAAGCAGAAAGAAAGACACTCCACATGAATAAGTAATCAAGACATTCTTTGCATCCTCATGAAATAGTGTAATCCTTAGTATTCTGAATTTTTATGAAAATCGTGAATGCATTTTTAATTAAAAATTTTTTTAGAAAATAACATGAAAATAATAGTAAACTGAGTGATAAGTAACCCCTATCCAAGTGGCATCACAGAAAAAGGGCATGGGCCGCCACTATTTTGGGTCACGTGGCATGTGATGCAGCCATGTTTGAATAACATGCATGAGTATCTTTTATGGCAACGGCAATATTCCTTTCAAAGTTTCAATTTTTTTGTGGCAATAATTTCTTGATCATTTATTTCGAATAACATCAGTTTTATTTTTTAATTATTTAATCCTTATTTTTAATGAGCAGATTTTACGTAATTGCATGAGTTTTAAAAATAACACTATGAGCAGGATTCGAACTTGCCGCCTCTGTCATGGGAGACCTGACCTACCTCAAGGTAACACTTTGTCTCTTGAATCCTGGAATCTGATGCTGTCCAGCAGAAACAACCACAATGTCACTAAGCTGGAAAATCGCACATCTTCTCATGTGCCCAAAACCACATCAGATTTTTATGCATCCACTTCTTACAATAACTTTTGTATTTCAGCTAATCAGCATGTTTGTTCTTTGAAGTTGGTATAGATGTATTTTGGTTTTCTAAATCATTATTTTATTCTTTGTTGCTTTAAATGAGACTTTTACCCACATTTTAAATTTCTCTTTTTTATTTTACAAGCATTTTTATTTCCTTTTTTCTCTTCATTCTTATTAAATTATATTTATTAATTTTTTCATCCCATGTTTACACTTTTTGCAAATGTAAATTTTAATTTTTGCAATTACTTTAAGTACTTTCAGTTAATGTTTATTTCTACAATAGTAAATTTAATTTTTATATTTCTTTTCACTTTTATGTTTTACAAAAGTTTTTTCCCTAAATTTTTTATGTTTCACTTTTTTATCCTACAAAAAAGATATTTATTTTTCCTTGTACAAAGTCCAGAAAGTACTGTAATCATAAAAAAAATTCGGGTATCATATTTCAATGAAAATATCCATTTTGGCCACTCTGAAATCCATTTGAATGACAGAATAGAGGACATTTTTCCCAAAATGGATTGAAAAGAGACCAAAATTGGTATATATATATGTGTGTGTGTAAAAATATATACGTAATTGCTTTATACAATAATAAAATTATGTTGAATTCGGCCATGTGTATCTGCAAGTCCATCATTCCATCTATGCAGTAAATAATTGCTAGTCCATTACAGCTATCACCTGCAAAGTTATCACGATTGTGATTAAAAAGTGAACTGGTGTCTTTTCCGCTAAATTCTCTCATCGTACCTTCTAGGGTGATAATATTTGGTGGCAACAATTTGAAAAGTGATTCAGACTTTTAAAGTTTTCGACGCAAAATGCCAAAACAAAATTAACAGCCCTCTTGAGCTAACACCCTTTGGGCTTAAAAAGTGTTACTAATGATCTGAATTTTAGATGATCATTTGGACTTTGTACTGCATGTATACATTTATATTATTGGAGACATCAAACAACAAGCATCATATTTGTAAATTTTGCACACTAGTTTCGATTGTTTAACTACAGAACCAGCTTTATGAGCAGCCTAAGTGTAAATGAGTGAGATACGATAAGAATGGCTGGACAGAAGTTAAGCTACTGGCACCATCTATTGATGAAACAAGTTATTCAATAAACAATACCAATAGGTTAATTTCTGTCCAGCTTTTCTTATCTTATCATATTTTATTTCACTCATGCGCACTTACGCAGTTGAGGACTGAATGGCTGGCCAGAAGTTAAATTTACTGGCACCGTCTATTGATGAAACAAGAGAAATAAAACAAGTTGTTCAATGGACAGTGCCAATAAATTGACTTCTGTTCAGCATATCTTATCATCATATTTCACTCATGTGCACTTAGGCAGCTGAGGAAGTTGGTTCTGTAGTTCAACCATCGAAACTAGTCCTGCAAAATTTATGAATATTATGCTGATTCTTCTTGACTTCTCCGATCATCATTATTTGGCATGTTATTCTTTTAACCTATTTTATATATTTATAGAAAAGGAATTAAGAAAATTCTAAAAACAGAAATATTATTAAAACCAACGGAATAACTGCACTTTAACAGCAAAAATATATTGTAATTAAATTATATTAAATACTAAAATTATATGCTTCCAAAGTATACAAAAATGAGAAAGAAAAATTGAAAACAAGTAAAAATAAATTTAGAACTTTAGCAAAATTTCAGTCCTGTGATGGTTTTAAATTAACCTTTTTATTAAAGCTCCACCCTTGTGAGTATTAAAAAAAACATAAATTTGAAGCTACAATTTATAAAAGTACTGTAGCCCAAGACTGCACAGATTTGACCAAACTAAGCTGGAACAAACTTTAATGGCAAGTTTTGGCTAATGTTTGAATATTAACTAATAAAGCTGCAAGCCATCACCAAAAGCTCTATTCTAAAACATTCAAACGTTTCGATCAAATTTGAAACGTTTTCCATTCAAATTTGCATCCTGGTCAGGGTTAAGGAAAGGACAAGTTAGCTGAAAATCATACTGTCACTGTGTGTAGCCGACAATCAATAACAGGTACAATACAGGGGGAAAAAAAGGTACAGTTCTACTGTGCCAATTCACAAAATTCAAATTGTGTTTTCCATGTCTCGAAAGCACGACTTAGGATAAGCTTTGTTGTAATATAAGTATTTTGATGCAAAATCAGACTTTTTCTGAAATAACATACCAATTTTTTCCATATTTCGATTCTACGACTCAAATTATGCCTAAATATTAAATTTTGTAAAATTTGGTGCAAAATTTACAGAGAAATTAAAAAATGTAAATTGGCGAATTTTTTTTCAGTTTGAGCCAAGAATTGGCAAACTTCTTAATATGTGGCAACCTATTTTCCTACCCTTCCATTGTGCAGGTGAGGAAACCTGCCTTTTTACATTGTGGATGAGAGGGGAAAATGTCACATCATTCTACTTTCTAATAATTTTAACAAAGTGCGTAAACCACATTTTCGCTATTATTGCTTTCAACAAATATGCCAAATTTCAAAGTGTGTAAATATATAAATTCACGTATATCTTCAGAAATAAAAAGCTCTATTTTTTTGCGGGTATGCTTAAAAATACATCTATTTTAAGATGATTGTAAAAATTTTATAGGTTATAATTAAAATTTTTTTTCGAAAAATTTATAAAAATAAATCATAAAAAATGCAGGAATTTTTTTGGAATGAACCTAAATTTTGAATTGTATACGAAGGAATCAAATAAGTTTCATGAAAAAAAGAGATATTAATAAATGCATATCAAATTGAATTAGCATTGAGGAGCTAAAATTTTGAGAACTAATTTTTTAAAAACTACTCGTGTGATTTTTACAAAACTTCGCAGTTTGGCATCATTTGAGTCGTAGAATCGAAATATGGAAAAAAATTACCATGTCATTTCAGAAAAAGTCCGATATTGTGTCAAAAAACCTATATTTGAACAATGCTATATATAAATCTAATACATACCCTAAGTCATGTTTTTGAGACATGGAAAATGCAATTTGAATTTCGTCAATCGGTCCAGTAAAACGGGAGATATAGAACTGTCACCCCACCCCCCCGCAGTTTACATCAACATAATTTTTCTAAAGTCCTGAATTTGTTTTTACCATGTTGCAACAGAGATTTTCCCTTCAATTCGATTCTGATTACAGCAATCTTGCAGAAATCAATAAAAGATGACTACCTTGATCAAACTATTAACTCCAGCCGATGGGTTATGTGGGAAAACGCCTTTACTTTGATTTATGTTTAAATGTGTTATAGTGGATCAACCTAGAATGTTTCATTGTGTTTTTAACTTCATTTAAATGTGGCTGTTAATTTTTCAATAGGAAAATATCAGATTTGCAGAATTTATGATCTGTGTTATGTATTTTAATTCAGTGATGGCAAGTTTTATTAATTTCATGATGAGTTATATAATCAGTGCAGTTACAGACCTTATTCAGTAATAGCAGCACTGGTATTTAGCAGTTTATGATTTACTTTAAATGTTAAAAAGTCTGTCTAAATTGTCAAAAACTGATTACTCATTCAGAGGTTCCAGCTGTATGTTCCAACAAATTCTCAAGTCTCACCATTATAGGTTACAAAATATGGATATCCTATACAGCAACTGAACTGAAATTTTAATGGAAATATTTTGAACACTCTCTGAAAATTCAAGGAAGGAATTTCAATCAAGATAATCACGTGTACAATATTCTGGACAGGAAATTTATGCCTCCAAGAAAAACGATAAATATTTTTCCTCACTCTACTGTTCAATTTCAAGTTTCCATTAAGTAATTTAGCTGGAAACAAAAGGATCATAGTTCGTAGAACTTATATTTGAAAATGTTCATCATGAACCAAAAATTTAAATACAAAAAAGCCACAAGTGTGACACTAACTTAAAAGGGTAAGTGGCAAAATTTTAAGACAAAAGGCTTTAAAAAAATCAATGCCATGTCCCAACAAATGCCTCAATCTTAATAGAGATTACATTGAAAAGCGGAGAACAAAATGTTAATATTTTCAAAAATTTCGTATCATTTTTTTAATATGTAGGTAAGTGAAAATTAATATCTGAGTATTATATACATATATAATTTTTAGGCAGTAGTGCAGGGAAAATTTAAAACTAAATTGTGAGGAAAAAAAAGTAAAATTTATATGTTCAATAAATAGTTAAGAAATATGTTTGCACAATTCTTACTATTTAGCAAAATATTAACATCTTTCCTCTTCATCCCCCCAAAAATCTGTTTTAATCTATTGTGTTATTCAAGCAAACATTTCAAAGGCATATCATAAAATAAAATGCAATTAACGTGAAAGCATGCAATTTAGAATACTGCTGTTTTGCATGCATCTTAATAAAGCATGTGTGAAAATGAAATCTTGTATACTCTACCTGAATCTGAAGCATGTTTAGATTTATGCTTTCGAGACTTTTTGCTCTTTTTCTTCTTGCAGTGAGCACTTTTTTCTTGCTTTTTTGATAGTTTTTTCAGTTTCCTAAAAATAATAATTGGAATATGTCAATTATTAAACTAAATATTGTTAAATACATTAACCAGAAAAAAAAAACAGAGAAATCAGTTATTTGATCTTGTTTGCATTAGTCTTATAACAAAACATAATAATGATACTACCACTTTTACTATTAACTTTAGATAAGTTACTACCAGTGTCTAAAAATTAAAATCAAAATTGTCATGAATAGCAATATGTATAAAACTATCTTATAAAATTTTAACTATCCATTTCTATTTGTACATGTACGTTAGCTTTGTAGGGTAAGTATATTTGAAGCAAATGCGCAAAGCTAAAGTTAATGTACGTTAAAAAAATCATTTTTCTTCTAATTAAAGATAAATAGATTAATTATGATAAAATTCATGATTTTTATTATTCGTTAATAATCTGCTTAATTTTATACATTTTTTATAAAAACTTTTCTAAACTGCCCCTTTCCCACAAAATCTCTATAGCCTTATGACAAAAAGTCAACTCTCAACGACTGTGAGGTAGTATCTTCAAGTGAAGAAAGTCATTTTGAACCAGTTTACCACAAGGAAGTTCAGACTATGAAGGATAATGGTTTTATGTTTTGAAAAGTTTTGTATGTGTAAAAAGTACATGTGTAAATAAAATATTTAAAAATGTTTGCATGTGTATTTTCTAAATTAGATTCTGAAAAGTATGGCAAGATCCCAAGTAGCTGCCAAGGCTTATATCTTGATTTTATTTTAAAAAGCAATTCCTAGTTATTTTGTAAGGTTTTGAATTACTTTTTATGTGAGAACTTTTTTATGCAGTCCCTATTCACTGCATAAAAAAATACTCTTAAATGTGTTGTGAAAACTATTTTTTTTGTAGGTACTTGTAAAGTTTTGTGAGTTTTTTTTATGTGGTCCCTATTCACTGCACAAAAACAGGTTTTGTATATATATATATCTCCTAAATAATTTACCTATCATTAAATATGTGTTGTGAATAATATTGTAAGTAATTACTTGCACATGAAGTCCTATATGTAATGTTAAATTTGATTTGTTGCAGACAGTGATATTAGATGAGTGCATGACTAAAGAAGACATTTTGCAATCACGAGAGGACTGAAAGTCAGAAGATCACAGAAATATTGACTACAAAGTAGAAGATCATAGGAACTTGTGAAGAATTAGAAAATCACTTGATAATCCAAACATAGCTTAATTACTTGTCCATTACTCTACAGCAGGGGTCGCCAAACTTTTTGATCATCGCCCCCTATGTAATTTTTCGAAATCTCCATAGACCCCCACAAAGGTAATTTTCAGGTAATTGAAATAAAACTATATATTAGTCTAAATATTTAATAAATCAGAAACAGTAAGTAAAGTAGCTACAGATTTTTTACTTCTTAATGAGATGAGTGTGCCTGGTGTTTCTTGGCAAGGTTCGCTATATTGGGTTCGAAATTAGTCAATTTTAACCGTAAATCCCCTCGAAGCTCCACATTTAATTTATTTCTGTTTTTAGTTAAAATTGAATTAACGTGACTGAAACCGGCTTCAACCATATACGAACTTGGAAACGCCAGCATAAATGGCTGAACCATTTCGTAAAGTTTCACATATTTTTGCTTTATATTTATATTAGTCCAAAATTTATGTATTGTCAAATTTTTAATAAGCGTTTTTGCTTCAAGATCGGACAATAGTTCAGCAAGCTCATCTTGTATGTTGATGTCGACGTTATCAATTTGCGCCGAAAATGGCGCAATAATCCAATCAGGGATGTCGATGTTTTCCAAATCAACAAAGCGCAGTTTAAAATCGTCGCTTAATTTTTGAAGATGATTTGTATATATTTCCAAGTCTTCTTTTATTTTTAATTGTTGCAGATTTGAAAAATACTTATAATCCTTACGTAGCAATGAAGATCTAAATAAATTTAATTTTACTTGGAAGCCTAGCAGTATTGTCCGAGCTTGTATAATTGTTACATCTTTTCCTTGCAGTTTTGTTTGAACGTCATTAAACTTTCCAAATAAGTCTGCTAAATAAAAAATACGGTTCTTATTGTTTTGGAGTTCATTGCTTAGAACAGGATTTATTTCGTTCAGAAATTCTGTCGTCACAGTATACATACGAAAACCGAAAAGGAAAAAAGGGGCAGACTGTTTTCTGATTTATTATTTTCTATAAAAAATATAATATTAAGTCAATTATAAAAATATTTTTTAAATTTTTACGTACGCAGTTAGATATGTGTGATTTGCGTATTAAGAACTGTTTTTCCTTCGAGTCCCAATAGACCCCCATTCGACCCCTTGGGTCAGATAGACCCCTACTGTTGTTAAATAGACCCCTAGGGGTATATATAGACCACTTTGGGGACCCCTGATCTACAGCATGGCACAGCATAATGCGGGCAATCCATATCCCACAATTTTAATTACGACATATTACATTTATAATAATGAATAAAAGCAGCCAAGCAAGATATGCTTTTTAGGAGGCAAAAGAAGCATAATAGTTGCAGTAACATTTATAATCTCGGAGCACTTTGTTTTAATCCTGCACAGTAACTAGGCAAGAGTTTTCGCAATGTGGTTACTGCAGGGAAAATGCAGACGCCTTGAACGGAGTTGTGCTTTAATTGAAAATTAGAAATTTAAAGGTCTACTGCCAGTTTGTTCCAACTAAGTTTAATTTGTTAATAAATTTTTCATATTTTTATATCGTACACATATATTATATGTATGCACAAACATATAAACTCTACATAATAAATCAGTGGCTAACTGAAGAAATGTATTCATACTGCTGTCAAGAATGTCAATAAAATAATTCTTAATTTATTTGTTTGTTCTTATTTTATCATTATTGTTGGAGAACCAGATGCCTTTTTTTGAAAAGTTACATGATTTCATAAGAATGATTCATTTAATGATATAGATGTGATTTTCTATATGTATTCATTCTACGCAACTTAAGGTATGACAATTATTGAACCGAATCCTAGGTCCCCCCCCCAACATTCAATCTCATTTACTTTCAGTCTAAAGCAATCACTCCCCTATGAATCAAATAAAGCATTGTTTCTGTTAACATAAACAAAACATTTACACTCTGCCCGAAAAGTTTAATAGACTCAGGTAAATTACATGTTAAAGAAAAATAGAAATGTATAAAATTACTCAATTAAAATATGTATATTTAAAGCATATGTGCCTTGCACTTGAGTAAATATTTAATGAAAATATCAATTTGCCTTCAGAAAAAAAAATGTGTGTCCCAAAAGTTTATAAACAGACGTAATTTTATGCAAACTGGTTAGCATTAATCATGATTGGGAACTTGAACCTTTTATATAACAATGCCTTCATTCAAACCTCCAATATAAAAAAGATTATTTGAATTTTGTTTAAGTAAGCCTAAAGATACACAACTTTTTGATGCTGAAGTTAATTGCATTCTGGACTTTAAAGTGCATGGTAGGTACGTTAAAGAAATTCTGAAACTTCTGAATTGATTTGTAAGCGTGATTTATCGTGTAATGTCTCATGAGACGCCACATCAGCCAAACCATATTTAGGAAGACCTCAAGTGGGGAACAGTCGCAGTGATAGGCAAACACAATGAATGGCATCAACACAGAAAAAGTTAGTTCTCTAAATTACAAAGGCAAATATAAAAAAACACCGTTCATAGGCAAATCAAGGAACCTGGTGTAGTGAGTTGACACAATAAGTCGGTAGCGTATTTAAACTCATTCGTTTATTTATAAAAGGCTATATGTAAAATATTAACTTTAAATAGTTTGCTCGTAATACAGGTAGCGGCCAGCCCGGCTACTTGTGACAGGATTTTACCTCAGAAAGAAATAATACTCTGGATAGAGTAAAGGCAGAATTGCTCTTGGCAGAGCGAACGAAAATGGCTCTTGACAGAGCTGCAGCTACAAGAGAGAAGGTTTCTCCCTCTAGCTAACTAACTAAATAACTGAGTGACTAACTGATTTTTGGCTACTGCGATTCTAGTTTTATCCAAGATGCCCTGGGCATGTCGGGATGACTTCCTAGCTCTTCATTTGCTGGAGTTTCCAGAGAGTCTCTCGATTGGCGAGAGCCCTCTGATTCTCTTTAGACATGATGACAGGACTGGGAAAAATTCCGTGAGAAAACTCTGGTTAAGATTAGCTCAAGCCGGGTGGCCCGTGAGAAGAAGAATAAAGCACCGATCAATCAATGTAAGTGCATTTTGGAGGAAGCATTCCAGATTGCAGATCTTTCAGAAAACAACACAATGTCTGTCCTTACCCTTATGGAGGAAACAAAGACATGTGAGTGGTACGTGACTGTAGCTCACGTTCAGCTTCTGTGAGACCGGCATTGTCGTTACAGAATAACACACATTCCAAGAACGTCGAGGTGGTCTTTAGCTGAAGACGTTACACTGGTTACATGATTCACATAAAAATGGCTCAATCATTACCATCTCAAAGCTTCACAAACAAATGAGATTGAAAAGGGCCTGTAACCACATGGCATATGGTGACAAATGGATCTCTGTAATTTTCAGTGATGAAAAAAAATAAAATCTAGATGGTCCTGATAGGTATTCATATTAATGGCATGACTTACAAAAAGAGCCTTGGAGCTATTTCAGTAGGAACAATGGAGGTGGATCTTATGGTGTGGGCAACTTTTGATTTCAACGGGCAAATGGGTTTCATATTTCTAGATGATCGGCAAAATTCGTCTAAATACACAGAAACACCAAGAATCTGTTACGATTTGCAGAAAACACTGAAGGACGAAATTAGCAGTACTGGCATGAGAGTCTTCTTATTTATACCTCTAATGCTACAAAAAATTACTTACAAAAGAAGAAAAATATCACTGTTCTTAAGTGGCCACCAATAAGCCCTAATTTTAACACAATTGAGTTTATGTGGGGTATTATGTCAATGTGGAATCAGAGTTATTACAAAACAGTTCTCTCAATTTAGAAGCGTGTATTTGATGTAATATGGAATAATGGGGCGACTATGAAGTATTAAGTAATTTAAAACTGGTCACAAGTTGTTAAAATGTTAATGGTCTATAAACTGTTGGGATGCAAATTCTTCTGTATTTTTACTTTTACTAAAATACAAATTGCTATTTAATTGAATATTTACTGGAATGCAAGTTGCATGTGATGTAAATAATCAGATTTTTACTTGATGTTTGCGTTCCTTTCCATTATCCCAAAACACATAATAAAGATGATTCAGTGGCTACTGCTTAAAAATAAAATCTTCTTATAAACTTACAATAGTGTATGGTAAAACAAATGTTATGAAAATCAAAAAATGGTTATTAGTTTGACTGTGTTTGTTAAACCCACACTGACCAGAATCATATTAATCGAGAGATAGCTGTAGCAAAATATAAGGACAAGATACAAAATTTACGTAGTTGCACAGTAGTATGTAGTTACACAGTAGATAAAAAAAATATACCTCAGCAGCTTCTTTTTTTCTGAAGTTGAGAGTGATTTAAGGAATTCCATTTCAGGATCACTTTCATCACTTGGAATAAGTTGCTTAATAAATAAAAACATTAGCTATAAATATCATGTAAATCAGAACATAATAAAATCTAAACTTTCTGCTATTACATACTTTGAACTCTTGACCAATATTTTATATTAGAAACTAATATTTTAATCACATATTTAGAAAAACACTATGTAAAATGATAATAGTATAAAATTACTGTCAACTCCCAATACAGTAAACCTGGTTTATATCAAACCTTGCATACAATAAAAAACGTTTTGACATCACCAATTTCTTGTATTTTAATATTATTTTATACGGTTATATGGAACCTTTAAATGTATAAAAATCGGGTATAATGAACTTTATGGATATCTTTGATTTAAGCATTTTGTATTTTTGATAGTTTTTCCCAGATTTTCACTGAAAAATTACTAATTCTGAAATCATACATGTGGATGTTAAGATCCAAATTACTTCGATGTGACAATAGCAAAAAAAAAAAAAAAAAATTTTTTTTTTTACATTATTGTTCTTTTATTTACAACCTTTCTCTAGGTTCTCAAATGCTATGGAAAGCAAATGTAACACCTAGTTCTTTGATAATCAGCACACATAATAAGCATATCTTAGGACATCATATAGTACCTGTGACCATAGAGTGACAGAACTTGTTCAAGACTGATGTTATAAAAAATTTGCGGTTCTAGTAAAGGGGAGGTAGTAAATAAATTCTTTTAACTTTGGGACTATACATGTGATTCGTATTTTAAGGAATAGAAATTTTTTATTTTTTGTTTTGTTTCAGTATTTAAAATGCTGAAGAGAACAAATGAATGGGAGGGGGTTGGACGATTTAGGATATTCTTTATAAAGACTACCGCACATTTGCTTTGCAACCATGGATATCTTAGAGGAAATGAAAGTATTTTTACTGGGCTTTGGATAGGACTGATAAATGATAAAATTATCTTGACTTTTCAGATTTTTCAGAAGGAAGAAATGCAACATATTCTTTTACTTAGCTTTTTTCATTATGCACTGGGAAAATTTTCAGTTTAGAAAATTCATCTGCTTGCCAAGCAGTAAACGCACAACGTGCTCTATGAAAGAGTGAAGGTATTTGAAAAATACTGAATGGCTATAGTCAAATCAATATTTGTCCAAAATATAGTTTATCCAAATTTATAGTTTATAGTCTGGAGGGTAAGACTTGATAATTTATACGTTAGAAACAAATCTGGATTAATTAAAAATAAATAAATAAAAAGGCCAAGCATATGCATTCTGAAGAAGCATTCCCGAAATTATTCACCTTGCAAAGAAGCTGTAATTTGCAAAGAATCTGTCTGGGCAATGCTAGTTATAAATACGTATTTTGGATGGAGACATGTAATTAGAGGGATGAGTCTAAACTTTGACTACGCTACATAACTTACCATGTAAAAATATTAACATATGATAAAACGGAAAAACAATGATAAAAAAATTTAGTCATTGCACTTAAAACCTGCAACTGATCTTTCTTTTTGGTCTTTTTTTGTGACTCATCAATCTATTTTTAAGCTATTTTGCAAGATGATTCCCTGCCTCCTCCCCTTTTTTTTTGCTAATCAGATTCATAGAAAATTTCGGTCTTTTAAAATTCATTAAAGCTGAATTTAAGTGTATGTTTCTAAGGCAGAATTGTGCTCCTGACAGAGTGA
Source organism: Stegodyphus mimosarum (assembly GCA_000611955.2). NCBI lineage: Eukaryota > Metazoa > Arthropoda > Arachnida > Araneae > Eresidae > Stegodyphus > Stegodyphus mimosarum. Next base: position 142,754 of record KK117069.1, on the reverse strand, counting down.
AAATGAAAGTAACCTATTGTTCCCTCTGCATTTGGCAACACAGTAAAACATCGAATCATGAACACCTTCTCGAGGGGAAAAAAAGTCTCAGATGATGAACGGTATTTCAAGTCATAAACATTCAATCTGGCAACACGTAATTTTCGAAGGTGTTTTCAGATAACTGAAAACATTATTTTAACATTTCCCATTGCCACTGTATTTAAAATTTCCCATTTTTCATTAATGAAGTCTGGCACCAACTGACTAACAAGATCATGAATGCTGCTATAGAAGAAATTAGGGCTACATTGGGTTGCAAGCAGGGATTTTGAGCACTCTGACACTTAGGATCTTTTTTGTTACCTTGCTAGGTAAAACCATGGGCTACGAAGTTAACAATGAAGACATGGAAAATTTACTAGAGGATAATAAAAATGAATTTAACATGAAAGAACAAATTTCAGAAGCAGCATTAAAAAGTGATTTGAAGAAATGTTTCCAGAAGAAGCGTAATAATAATAATAAAAGATGCTAGTTCTGAGATCTGCAAAATGGGATAAAATGTAAAAATTTTCGTATAAAGCTTCTGTCCTGATAAAGCAGTAATAAGCATTTTCAATGACAATGCTATGTTTTACTTTCAGAAACATTTCACAGCAAATTACATTGGGAAAATTTTGAATGAAATAGATGCCCAGCGAGTCTCAAACAAAGTCAATTTGTGCTTCAGACAAAAAAAAAAAAGATGCTGCTCCTTAAGAAAGTTACCTGACATTTTTATAGAAGGGAATTTCACATCCAAACAATGTCATCTTCCTAAGTATTTTTCATTTAATACTGTTCACTTTCCTTTATACAGGAGCAGTAGATTTAAAATTAAGTTTTTGTCTATTTCTTCTGTTAAATACTCTCTCTTTTGTTTTATATTTAGTGACTTCCAATGGTTGTGGGTTATGCACAAAAGCAGAAATTACTGTTATAAAGTTTATATAAGCAGTCATCCATTGGTCCAGGGATGAATTGAAATTTTTTTTAGTTCACGAAAGGCCTTCAGAAATTAATTAAATTCACGAATCAAAATTTCACTGTACTTCACTTTCATTCAACAGGAGAGATATACAAAAGTAATCATATAAACAGAATAATAAGAACAGTAGACAACAGCATTTGATTTCTTGAAAACATACATATTTTTACATATTAAATATTTAAAACACAGAATATTAAATGCAAAAATATCTAAGCTCGATCTTACTTCAGACAATTACAGAGAGTTTAGATAACACTTCTTTTGAAACATAAGTAAGCAATCACGCATTCCAAAACTTCCATTTTAAGGCCATTGCTATGATAAGCTGTTTTCCATTTCGCAAGTTCTTTATTTGTTAATGTCTCTTGTATTCATATCTTGCTCATTTAGGATAAGAAGACCTTGGTAAATTATCATTTATGTCACTTTTATTAGGAGAAAATTTTGAAAAATATTTGCATGAAAAAATAAAAACAAAAGTAAAATGTACTACACTTCCTATCACATCTATACATATCTATGACACAATGCAGACTAACATGAAAATAAAGTGTTTTAAATGAAAACAACACATCATGCTTTTGTATGTGATTGGCAGCAAACATATTGAGACAAAAATATAAACTTGATTGGAAAGAGACAATATGAATCCCTAATATAAGATGACATAGAATATATAACAGTAATTCTATAAATTTACAAAAGGAAGTCTGAAAGAGTTAGGTTTATTACTTAGCAATTTAAGCTAAAAGATGTAATAACTGAAACAAGATAACTTATCAAAAAAACATTTATACTGAGATGTACGATTATATAATTTTTTATATTGTAATAATGAAGCTCTTAAACATACTTTGTATGTCTGTAAAAACAGAAAAATACATTTTGCAAATTTAGCAATCTTATCCCCCCCCCCAATTTTACTGCTTTCTATTTTTTTTTTAATTACGTTTCTCTTTTCAGTGTGTCAACTATTTGCTATGCTCACTAACATTTCTCAGAAAGGAGAGTTTTTTTTTACATGTTGTAATATTAGTGCAATTTTTAGGAGCAGTGAAAAATACACTAACTAAAAAATTTTCTCTCCCTATTTTTTTATTTTTAAAATTCTAAATAAGTTAAGAAAAATGTCATAATTATGATCTCCTGTATGAATGATAGAATGTTTTACTGAGTAACATTTCATTAACACAAAAATAATTTCTTTTGTTCATAAAGTATCCATTTGAAATTCATCAAGGTGTAAGGAATTTAAAGAATTCCACTGTAATAGCACAAAGTAACAAAATATTAAAAAGTTTAAATGATTAAAAAATAAGACAAAATACACTACTAATAATAAAGGAGTAAGAAATACAACAAAGTAAGTATATACCTCATTTCTAAACTCATCAGACACATTCTTTGAAATTATATGACAAACTAAATTGCATTTTAGTAAACAATTTAAAAATATTTATTTTCCATCAGATACCTGATTTGCTTCTTTGGGGTTTAAATGATGACCAAGAACATTTTCTTTTAAACCAAAGCCATCTTCTCGCATCTGGCGCATTAGTTCCATAGGATCCATTGAAGCTAGAAAGCAGTTTAAATGGTCTAAATTACTAAAATGTTAATATATATTTATGGCCAGTGTCAACTGCAAAGCATATTTCTTTAACAAACAACAACAAAAAATATGAACTGATAAGCCGTTTTAATATGATAATATGATGAAGAGATATGAAATAAAATAATGCATTGTATTTTTTAGTTAACTTTTAACAACAAAACATACGTACCACGTTGATATATATATGTACTATATAGATCATTTTGAACCTATAAGACTTTTCTTCAGTAACATAAATATTAAAAATGTACTTTTTGTCTTTTTAAAATTATTTGACTTTTCATCATGGTTAACAAGCAATCATTCAATGTTGCTTTATCAAAGAAAAATTAATTTCCATGTCCTTAATTTTAATAAAATCACACAATTAAATATACATATATACATAATTAAATACAACAATGATGTAAATAAAGTTTAAAATGAAATTATTTTAACTTTATTTTGTTTTTATAGTTTCCCATTTCATGTATTTCTAAACACATTCCATATACAACTTCGAAATTAGAGCAACTAGGCATTTTTAATCCTACAGTAATATTTTAAACTAAAAAAAAAAAAAAAAAAAAAAAAACATTTTCCAATTTTCTCTTTTTTTTAATCACCCAATTTTTCTCAAAATTTATTTGAATGAAAATCATATTTTAGTACCCAAATGTCATTGTGATATTTCTTCTTTACACATATAAAACTAATGACTGAATTAAACCTTTGATAAGAAAAATCTAGAAAGATATGAGGACATTTCTTAGATGATTAAATAAAATGCACTTTTTATGTAGTAAGTTCTTATACTGCATTGTAGGATGCAAACATTATTTAGCAGACCTATCATATTTTACAAAAAATTCTATGTTATTACAGAAAGATGATGAAATTTAAAACCTGATTTTCTTCTTTATCTTCATCACACAGCTTCAGATTATGTATAAGCTCTCATATTTTTCACAAAATGCAATGGCATTCTAGAAAGATGCATGTAAATTTGAAATATTTCTTTCTTTATCCTCACTGCATAACTCAGATTGCATGTCTTAACTGCAACTGTAATTCAGATCTTCTTTAAAGCCACTCTCAACTATCTTGAAACACACTGACTTCATTTAACCATTTATTTCCTACTTCTCCAAAATCTAAACAAAAAATATTTATCCACATAAATAAAGCAAGGGCTACTATTTTAATCTACAAGAAGATGCAAAAGAAATACAAATGCAATCAGCATCATGGAATAGTTTCTCCTCATTCTAGAAATACACACCAAACCCAATAAAGCTTTTAGTGTCATATTTTTAAAAAACCATAAAACTAAATAAGGCTCAGTGTGGATCAATCAGTTTTTTAATGTGCAAAGGTTATGTTATGTTAGGGTAACTGATTAAGACAAAGCAACTTTTAGTCAAGGGCTTTTCTACCTGTGGGCAGGAATGACTTTGTGGAGAACTTTTTAACTAGCTCGTGTTCACATTACCCATAGGAACCATGAAAACCAACCATGCAACCAGCCCATTTGCTGGGATTTGATTCCAAGTTGAACTACCAGTGTTCAGCGATTTTACCACTTGGCCGTTGGCCGGGCTCCTAAGCGTGTAAAGATAATCAATCTGGTTACAGGCATTCATATCTCATTTGTTTAGAGTGGTTCCAGTTAAAACCTAACAAGACACTTTTAGGTGTAATTTTATTTAACTAGTCAAATTAAACAAAATACTGGGTGTTTAATATTAAATGTGACAAAAAGAACAGCAAGATAAGCTGGAGGTAGTACAAATTCTGTAACTGATTTATTAAGCTGACACAAATTAATTTTGAAGCTACCATTATACAAGTTTTATCTGGTTATGAAATCACTGCTAGCGGCACTGTTAATCAAAATGGCATCGTCCATGTTGTAGAGTCTATGTGTTTTTGCAAGCATAAATTGTAGACCCTACTGAAGATGAAGTAGTGAATTCTCGCTATGTCTCTGAAGAACAGGTTTAAACAACCTTTTTATTTTAACTAACAATACAAGATGCACTCACTCAGTACTCATAATTCACCACTACTTGTTTCTAAATAATCTGAAGAGAAAATAAAAATGTAAAACCACAATAAATTAGGATGGCTAAACGATTGGCTCTTTATTTATCTAAACCGCTAAATCGGCTGTGCACAGCAAAGCCGAGCCTAGAATAACAATATAATCTGAAGAGTTTGGCTAACACCAACTTGAGAGCTATTTCAAATATGCAGCATAAACTCTGCTACTCCTCCTCATGAACTCTTGAAATCGCAGCTTAAATACTGCTTCTGAACACACTTAGATTTTGCACACTATGTCATCACAATTTATATTCTGGCAGGAAACTGAAATCAAGAGGGAAAGGAAAGTCAAACTAAAAATAATTGCTTGGAATAAAATAAGGTATTTTACAATATTAAAAAAATTCTTTCTATTTAGACATTTTCCCCCTTCAAAGTAATCTCAATAATTGTGTGGTTATTCCATTCCCTCCTTTTTCTCTAAGTATAATGCTTGGATTCTCTATAGGTTCAACTACTAAGTAAATTTCTTTGATGTCAGTTTCATGGTTCAATCGAAATTCATATTCGAATTTCTTAAAAATTAACAAATATTCTTTATAAATTTATTCTAGTGGAAGGGTTAGCTGTATAGATGTTTTCATGGTTTTCTGTGCATGTAACATGAATACATGAAAGAGTACTGTGTTTTGGAATATGCCAAATCATCAACTTTTATCATCATTCAAAGACATTTTCAAACGAAATTCGGCAAAGAACCACCGTATCATCACAACAACGAATGGTGGGTGAAGCATTTTAGGACACAGTTGCTTGTGTAAGAAAACCAGCCTAGGATGAACAGTGGCCAAAACTGAAGTGACTGAAAAACTTCATAAAATGTTTTTACAAAGGCCCATAAAGTCAATGCATTGTGCGAGTTCTGAACTCATGCCTCATGTAACAATGTATTGCAGAAACATCTACAATGGCATGTTTTGCAGAAAAATCTACATTTCTGGCCGTACACCAGATGGTGCAGGCATTAAACCCTTCCTACAAACCACTGAGTAAAGCTTTCTGTGAGAAATTACAAGATAAGCTGGAGGTAGATGGTTTTACCAACAGACTGTATTTACAGATGAAGCTACTTTTCACATTTCTGGAACATGAAAATTCCACACAGTGTAATGGAACATCAGCGTGATTCTCCAAAGGTAAATGTTTTCTGGACTATTTTTAACAGTTGTGTTTTTAGTACTTTTTAGTTTATAAAAAAAACCGATTAACGGGTGCATTTACCAAGATTATCAGCGTTGTTCCCTATGTTTGAGGAAGCGGTTCCCAGCTTTATTCTGCAGCAAGATAGTGCTCCACCACCCTGGGATAAAAAAGTATGCCAATACCTGAATGATAGTCTACCCTTTCGCTGGATTGGCCATGTTGGGTCAAACGATAAGCCATTGCTTTGTTGACCACTGAGATCTCCAGATCAAACCCTAGTGATTTTTTTCCTATAGGTTTTATTAAAGAGAAAGTGTTTATGACCCCATTTCCCAGGACTTATAACAACTGAAGCAGCAAATAACTGAAATGGTAGAACCATTAACAACAGATAGTCTATCACAAGTATAACAAGAACAGGAGTACCACATAGATATTTGACATACTACCAGAGAGACATAGATAGAACATCGGTATTGTTCTGTTATCAAGACCGGGTTCAGAGATGTATGTTTTCATGTATGGTGGATGGTTGTTTTCATATATATGCATATATATTTGTACATATATATATATATTTGTTTATACACATATGTATGCCCAAAAGCTTACGTAGTTGGCTCTGTAAATGATTACAGGAATCTGACTCATATTCATATTAAGAAAACCATGAAAATATTAGTCAGAAAACCAGTACTGCATGCACTAATGGCAACCCAAATGAAATAATCTATGTTGCACAGTGAGACACCTAGCATATTATTTCAATGCTGCGCAACACATTTTTGTCCTAATGTAGCAATGGCTGATAAATTTCAGATATTATTCACTTAATTTGAAAGACATTAAATATAATTAACACTTATCAACTAAACATGATATTATTTTAATAGATACTTCTGCTATATATTAAAATAAACTTTTTTTTTCTTATAATGGAAAGTTGATACTTGCGAATAAATATTATTTGTGTTACACGCACTGGCCAATGAATTGGAAATCAAAGATCAATATTTTATTGGACCACCTTTCGCATGGATAACTACTCTGAGTGATGTTGGATGCATATTTTCACCATACCCCACATATTTTCTATGGGTTTAAGATCCAGGCGATGCCATGGCCAAGGAAGGCGTTAAAAATCAGACTGATGTTCGGTGAACCAATTTTGAACACTTCTGGCACGATGTATAGTCACATTATCATCCATGAAGTGTTCGTTGCCATCAGGGTAAAAATGCATCACGCCACCAACAATAAGCTCTTTCTCAAATGGTGAAAGATCTGTCATTTTCCCCATTTTACTTCATTCATCGTGAAAAGCACTCTTACACCTTACTTATACTAGCATTCTAACCACATGTAACTCACATCATAAAAAAAATTTACATACTTCATCCCTAGCACACATTCAAATGAAAATCTCAAAGGTTTCTTGTAATTCATTGGCCACTGTGTGTATAATGCTTACAATCTATTGGTGTCATTGGGTGTGAAACACATTTTCAACATTCCCAGATTGATGAAACGGGTTTTTGATTTCCAGCATGTGCAGCCTGGCAAAGCATAGAATACTGCATCAGATTATTATTTTCCATAGCTTGGCCTTTTTCCTCCATAAACTCTGCTAAATAAGAAGACAACTGACTTCTTTCAAATTAATTCACAGTTTTTTTCCCCTAGCATTCCATCAGCAGTTGTTAACATTACATTTCTATCATATATCTTACATGACATAAAATTTCATTGCAAAGAAGTTAAAATATTTGCCTTTTTGGGGGCAAAATACTCTATGCTCGAAAATAATGGACTGTTTTTGTTTCAGTTTTCAGCAAATATAGTTGGTATACAGATAATGCAAAATGCAGCAAAAATTAACATCAGACAAACAGATATTTTGGCCAAGAAAATGACACATAGATGTGTACTTGCTCTCATCGGTTTAAAGTTCACATTGGGGGGGGGAGAGAAACCCTCCTTGCCTTTCCTTAGGCAGAGGGCCAGAACTCCACTTTCTAGAAAACCCAGAACAGCACCTAGGGTTGCTGAATGCTTGCAGGAATCAGAGTTGTGGATGATATTTTTGGTGATGCATCAGTGAATATCAGCTAATACACAAGTACTGGAAATTTCATGGTATTACATTACTAACATATATTACTTACTTGTGGGCATTGATGATGTGCTGGCTTGACTAAATAATGGGCATTCTTTATCTGTGTTAATATGGCCCCACTTATGGCATTTAATGCAACGGACATTCCGCACCTACATAACATTTAAAATATTTTTAGTTCAAACAAAATTTTTAATAAATTATTTTTGAAACAGATTAAATTAGGTATTGGCCTACAGCTAAACATATATCTTTAGGGATGCTTTCATAGATGGCCTGTGTTTAACATTCAACACAACCAGATTATTAAGAAAGTTCTTGCAATTTTGTTTTCTTACTTATTGATAAATATATAATTTCCAAAATCATTTTCAGAGTTAATGTCTATGATACTTTGTTAAGCAAGATAATGAACATCTTTACAGTTAATGTGATACTATGCAGATTATCTCCAAGAGAAATCTGTACAGTATAACACTTTTCTCTTGAACTTGTAAAATATCAAGAACTTTCTCCTAACATATAAAACATGTTAGAACCAGGGCTGTGGAGTTGGAGCTGGAGTCGCTAAAAACACGTCGACTCCGACTCCAGTTTTTCAGTTTTTGTTGGACAGTTTGAATTTGAAATGAAATTAAAGTGAATTTGGGAAAAAAAAACACTGACAAACTGAGTTACTATTTTTATTTATGGACTATACGCATTAATAAATAGTTATTTTCCATTTTACTGACATACTAATAAATAAATATAAGTGAAGAGGATGGATGTGATATTTGCCATTATTGATTAAACTGATTAATTTCAATACTTCATTTAATTACAAATCTCATTGTTAAATTTAAGTAAGCAACATCAGAAGCAAGAACTCTCAAAATTGGTGCCATTCTTAGGAAGCGAGCAGGAAATGGGGCAATTATTGATCAAGCAACGTAACATATTTGATGAAAAGAGGTTATTAGAATTAAGAACCTTTTTAGAAGATGTAGATAACCCTAATGTTTCACTAACAGAAACACTGTGGAATGATCTTGCAGAATTAAAAACTCTTCTTTCTACAACATATATAGCCATGGAGAGGGGGGAAACCCTATAATCTGAAGAATTAACAGGAGGCGAGAATGGAAGAATGTGATGTTTGTTCTTTCTGAAAGGGAGAGCTTATTGCAGAAGGAATCGTTTCTTTAATTAAGAAAAGAGAAACTAGTTTACTGGACAATGAGACCTTGCTAGTTTCAATATATGCAGATCCAAAACACAGAATTTTGTTGGATGATGAACAAATTTAAAAGGCAAAGAAAGCTCTCTATGAACTTTCACTCAGAAAGAAATTATTTTCAGAACAATTGGAGTATTGAAATCAGGACAGTCAGACTGCAGACACTGCAACTGAGTCTCTTATCATCCTCTTCCAGTGACGAATTAGATATCGAGAAATATTTGGATAATATTGAAAAGGCTAAGGCAAAGCGAATGAAAATAAAGAATCAACAGCCTTTAGATATAAAAATGAAAAAATACAAACAAGATTTCTACACAGCATTTGAAGAAACAGAGGAATATGACAGCTCTTGCAAGACACCTCTTTTAGAACTTATAAAAATCTACCTTGTAAAGTTAAAAGAAGTAGCCCTAACAGTAACAATGCTTCCTCCTACTCAAGTTAACATGGAAAAACTCTTTTCAACTCTGAAGTTTATCAAATCAGATCTACAGTCCTTTAATAAAGATATTGCCGAAGCTATTCTGTTTCTTGGAAATTATTAATGCCAGTTTTTCCATTTCACAGTAAATGCTAATTAATATAAATAATTTGCTATGCCATAAACTTTCTTCTGTGGCATCTATTACTTCTTTTATATTAAAAAAAATAAATAAAAAATAAGATGTAACACATGTGTATATATTTACATATAAATGAGGGAGTCAGAGTCGGTCATTTTCCCCACTAACTCCACAGCTCTAGTTAGGACACAGGTTTCACCTACCTTGCTATTTGCATAAGCTTGCTGAGCAATTATAGAATATTTAAGGAAACTTTATATGTTACTGTTACCATTTGCATCTTTACTGTTAACATCAGCATGAGTGCATGCCAGAATGAAAATTCTTATACACTCCCGTGAGAGGTTATCCATCACAATAACATAGAATGATTCTCACATATATACAATAAATGTGTTTCTTGTCCAACAATACCTGATGTCAAGTTCTATCATGATTAAACAATTTTTCTAAGTGTGCAATTTTTTTTAAATGCAAATTATATTTCTGGAAGTTATATACAATGTATCAGCTTTATATTTAAAATACTATGTCCTAACTAATGTAGCATAATAGAAACAACAAATTTCTTCCACCCACTTACAAATGGACTGATAAAAAACATAATATAATAAAAATTTGAATATTTGCATAAAATGTGGTTGTTTTTGTACAACTACTACAAGGTTCTTAGTAAATAACTATGTAACATTTAATGCAACTTTATAATCATATACTTATTTCAAATCTTTTAATCAATAGAATATTAAAACCAAAGCTGGTTGAAAAATAAAAATCTTATTTCTGCCAACAACTGAGACTACATATCCAAGCAAAGTGTTATATATTAAATAGTACCACATATAAAAATTTTTCAGTCTAGTAATCACACTGCCCCAAATAATTAAACAAATTTTATTAATCTTAACCTAATGCTTTTTTTTTTAATCTTAAAATCTTGGAGGAAGGAGGGGGAACATGAAATAGAACATTTGCCATTATAATAAACAAAGGTTCTTTCCACATGATACAGGATACGTTTTGGATAAATTGAAACAGTTTAAAATAATAGCAATAGAATTTATTTTATTTAGCAATAAAATCTAAATGAAATAAATGCAATTTTATGTATCTGCATATCAAATATCATACGAATAATGAAACTCTAACAAAAATTTAATGAAACTTACTGGTATACCAAATGGTTGATCTTTAATGTCTGCATTTCCTTTAGCATAACTGAAAGATAATGAATAAATGTTGAAATAAAACACTGAATATATAAAATATTTCAAAGAATAATAAAAAGGAAATCTAAAAAGTACTAAAAAAGCCTAATACAAGTGCTGAAGCTGCAAAGTAAGAAATAAAATTTACTTATAGAAACAAAAAGATCTATAAATATATATAATTTATAAAGAGGAATAGTATGAAAAATCATAATCTTTAATGTTATTGCAGAAAAATATTTAAATACATGCTAGAGAATACTAATAGGCATTAATTAAGTAAATTAAAGAACTTGGCAAAAACATAAAAAATCAAACTAATTGTAAAAGACTAAAAATGTATGCTTTAAAGAAAAAACATTAATAAATGTTTTAAAGAAAAAACATTAATAATTATTATGCACACACATAAATGTGTGCATACACTTAGCAGTGTACCATTTGCAGATTTAAATCAAAATTATCCAACTGAACATAGTTACACCTTCATAAAAAGCTCTGCTGATCTCTTTAGTGGTTTAATAAAGTTCAGATGAAATGAAAATTAATAAGAAAATTATGTTGGAAAATCTGCTTAATTTAAGTTTCATCACATGATGACAGTGCATGCTTTTTATAAGATTTTTAGCCCAAAGGGCATTAGCTCACAAGGGCTATTAATTTTGTTTTGACATTTTGGATTTGTTCATTATAAATACCAGTTAACTTTTCAAATTGTTGCCACCAAATAGTAGAGTCCTCTGTTGTATTTAAAGAAATTAAATAATGAATAATCTGCATAAATGTATGTATGTTTCTCACATTGCAATAAAATAACAGTACCTAGAGCCATTAAATTTTGAATAATGTACGTCTAGACCCAAATATGGACATCTGGGAGCCCAAATTTGAAATTTGTTTTATTATTGATTTCATATTTTATAACACTTTAACAAATTTTTGATCAACAAACTCAAAGATTTCAGAGAGAGCAATGGAAACACTGCACAGAAAAAAAAAAAAAAAAAAATTTTATCTCCAATGTGCGAGACCGTGTATTGGAAATTCTAAAGATATGCTCATTTTAAAATTATTTTGCAATATTGCCGTTGAATTGAATTTTATGGTTTAAGTGCAAAGAACATGATATTTAAATAAATAAAAGTAAAACACAAAACATTAAAAAAAAATCCCATAACTAATATAAGGTATTTATCCCGCCGCTTAACATGCCTTCGTGGTTTAATGGTCATCACACTCGACGTGTATTCAATAGATCCAAGGTTCGAGTCTTGGCAAGGGCATTGCTCATTTTTCACGTCTCCTGCTTCAAAAAAATCCTAATATCTCTACAGTGGTGCCTGAACTAAAAAAGGTGGTGGATGATGATTCTTCACCACCAGGATTTAGCGATTGGGTCCCCTAATCCCCAGTCCTCTTTTAAAAGGGGAAGAATATAAGGTATTTCTCCCATTTTCTCCATGCAAAACAACAAAATTTTTCCATAGAAAATCTCATTTTCATTATACATTATTCATTTATTGGTGTATTTATACACCCTATATATATACACAGCTGGCCATTAAAATTGCAAGACCAGGAATGAATGATCTGACGAACATCAAAATCATATGAAAGGAAGAAGTTGGGATATGCAAATGATTAGTATTTCAGCGCATTTAGAAGACGCAGGAGTGAAAAATGACAGCTGAAACACTGCATAAAAGAAAAGTTGTATAGTGGATTTCTCATTCGGAAAGTGCTTTGTAAGACTGGAGTTTGCTCAGAATATCGTGTTATGCCTCAAATAAGCAGAGGAAATTCTTACCAGCAAGTTTTGAAATTCAATGGATTCAGGACCGTTGCCCATTAAAAGTGTAGATTATTGGTCCGTGATATCGCCGGTCACACTGGTCGACATCCAACCACTGTCATAAGAATATGGAATCAATGGATTGCTGAGGGTCATACTGAATGGCATCCAGGATCTCAATGCCCTCCCATGACTAATGGCAGAGAGAGCATACATATTTTGAGGTCAGCATTGCAAAATCGTACCACATCGTGGGCCATTAGTCAGGAAAACGGCACGTTTGCAGCATGCCTGGTGCAGTGCATCGAAGTTTGCAGCAGCATGGACTATCAGCAGGGTGACCATTACTTTGGCTTCCGTTGACAATGCAGCATAGAGAGAGAGATGGCAACTCTGGTTCTTCAAACGACAAAGCTGGGTACAGAAGTGGCACACCTTTTCAAATGAATCCTGGTTCTACATGCAGTATTCTGATAGCCATATACATGTCTAGAGTGTCTGAGGAGACTGGATGTCACCTGCTTGCATTCGATATTGGCATAGGGGACCTGGTCTGATGGTTTGGGCACCCACTGGGTACATGACATTCACATTTCTAGTTCAGATCAACGGTAACTTGAATGCAGATGAGTACATATCTGACATCTTACATCCAGTGGTTGTGTTCTTTCTTCGAGGTCCCCAAATGCCATGTTCCAACACGATAATGCAAGGCCACATGTTGCACACATCGTGTTCTGACCTTCCTGATACACAGTGTATTCGAAAACTGTCCTGGTCTGCATGGTCTCCAGATCTCTCACCCATTAAAAACATCTGGTCATGGGTTGCTAAGAGACTGGCTCACCACCCCTCTCCAGCTAATACGGTTGATGAAGTGTGACATACACTTGTAGCAGCATGGAATGAGTTATAAATCTCTATCATCCAAACCTAGTTTGACTCCATGCCTAACGGCATTAGGGCCATTTTAGCTGAATAGGGTGCCAGCTGTTTCTACTAATTTCGTACCCTGTACACCTCCAAAATGCTTACAAATTTAATAATTTTGTCTTCATGCCATACTGTTTAGATGCAATAATTATCTTTTTTGTATTTGCCTTCCTTCATGGTGTTGCAATTTTAATGGCCAGCAGTGGAGTATATTTTGCATTTTATTCAAAACATATATCAGTTACAATATGCACACAGTAATTTATATGCTTTTGAAACATTTGGCTTATCACATATATCATCATTTCTGCTATTTTAGCTATGTCCTTCATTTACAAAATACAAGATATATTGCTACAATTTTTTACATTTGCATTAAACGTTTAACATTAAGTCTAACTTATTTACATATTGCACAAATCTAGATAACAGACACCAAAAGTTAAACAGATGATGAATGTTAAATGAAAATTTTAACATAAAGAAGACAAATCCAAAATGATGAAAGTGTCTGTAATAAACTATATCTGTATTACACAATTTCTTCTTAAAACAGTATTAACTGTTAGGTTCTAGCCATAGATGAAGTGATATCTTTCAAGTATTGAAAAAGATATACATACTGATTAAAAAATATGATGCCATAAAACGTCATGACTAGAATGACTTCTTAACTAATGGAAAAACTTCAGTGAGATATTAGTGTTATATATTGATATAGCTTTTTAATTGGAACAATTTGCTAAAACTTTAATAAATAATGATGCCTTATGCATCAGATGCAATTTTGAAATATACAGCAACTTAATTGCTTGTTGAACTGTTACTACCCAAGCAGCATGCCTCCAAAAATATATGTATAACATTTGTGAAATAAGGGTGTGGTATTTTTTTTTCACGTCATTTTTATGAAAGTTATATGAATAAAAAAAAACCTGTAGATATTACTGATGCTTTATTGTACTTTATGCACGTTAGTTTTAGGAAAATTATACGAAACGAAATGTATTGATACCATAGTACTTTCCATTCATTATTTTTACAAATATTATACAAATTCTAAAAACCTTTGCAAAAAATCTACAATTCAGAGTATCTTGTTTTTTTTTTTGAAAAAATTTCATTTAAAATTTTTTCCCCCTCTTCGGACAAAAAAAAAAAAAGGAAGATTATGGAAAAAATGAGTTTATTAATAGATTTTTAATGTCATATATTAGTTGTTTTTATATTTTATAACTCTACAAAACTGGAAGCTTAAACCTGATATTTTACATAAATTTCAATTCTTTTAATCATTATTATAAAAATCATACGAGGCTGAAATTTTTCAATGGTATTTAATATATGGGGAAAATTATACAATGATTTCAATAATTATTTATATGAGAAAAAATGAATAGTGTAAATAAATAATTATATTTTCCCTGAAACAGTTAAAGACATTCTTAATTCGGAGATCTTCAAAATTAATTTAATGTTCCCATTAAATGAACGTAAAATTTAGGTGGTTAATTTTATGCTAACTTATGCTAAAATTATTTTAAATCAAAGAGTTAAATTGTTTTAGTCATCACAATGTACTGAATCAATTTGCATTCTGTTTAATCTCTAAGTTAAATTCTAGCAGATGTTAGGTGTAAAATTTTGTTATAATTTCACACTATTCTTGACATAACAAGACTGAATTTCCCCTTAAATAAATTTAACTTCAACTCAAAATGAGCTGTAGTTTCTAAGCTTTTAACTATAGCATTTTTAAACATCCTTTCATTTATATTAAGTTCTTCATACCTAAAATTATTTTAGTAAATAAAGATGTTACATTCTGCTATCCTATATCATTCTAGATCTTTTCAAAGCAAAAGTACTATTGGTCATGCTGCTGATTTATTAATAAATACCTCTCCTTGAATTTAATTAAAATAACTCTCACTCTGATGTCTCTGAACTTAAGCATGACATAATTAGGCAAAATTTTAAACCACAGTATGTATATTTATGAAGTATTCTCCTTTTTGTTCTAATGCATTATAGGCCAATTTTAAAAACAGAAAACATTTGCTTGTATAAAAATTAAGCTGAACAAAATATTTCCTGTTCACAAATTTCCTGTAATGTATAGGACTCATGTTAAATGAATGCTTTTTGTAAAATGATCATGATGCTAAGCAATTCTCATTGGCTCTGTTCAATATGTTAATTAATGTAATTTAAAATAATTTATTAATACTTGAGTGTTGTTAAAATAATTTGTTAAGTAAAAAAATATTCAATTTTTTTTAAACTTGCTCATTATATAAAATCAGCTTGATTTAATGTATCTTCCTGTATTATAAAGTAATCGTATCTAGTGAAAATATTACAAGTGTAATTTAAGTCATATAAAAATATATTCTCACAGATTATTATATGTAATTAAGGAATTTGATAGGTGTTGTTGCAAAGACAGAATAGCAAATAGTGTCACTTAAATACCATTTACTATTCTTGGAGAAATGCTTCATAATGATGGCAGTACTTTTATTTGAGTCAACTCCTGTTCAAAATGTCCCAATTACAATTATGAAAACTTTCATAATAGTACCCTGGGAAAGGTTTTTGAATCTTTATGTAAATTAATTTCTAATTTATACAAAAGGCTACCTTCCTGGTGTCTACCTTTATGTCCTTTATGTTATTTTATTTTGTTATTTCATACAGCAAAACAAATTAATTCAAAAGTCTGCTACCTAGGTCTGATAACTTTTGAAGGCTACTTTTCACAAGTTACAAACTGGTCTTCATAAAGGTAAAAAAAAAAACTTCCTGTAAAGGCACTTTTAATAAAAATTTCTGTATTTTAAATAGTGGCCAACTTTCATAAAGCTGTTAGCACCATTATGAAGCTATTGATCATTATTATGAACCTCTGTCCTTAGTATTAAGCAATCTAAAAAAATAAGCAACTAAAATGTGCTCAGAATAAAAGAATAGAGAAATTAATGTTAAAATAGGCATTATGTGGAAGATATTTTAGACCATACTATTAATTACTTTTATTTATAATTCATAACATTAAATAAAGATGAATGTTTCATCTCATTACTTTATTTACAGTGAGAAAGGAACTTTTTGTTGTTAAGTAATTGTTTACATTGTTATGAAAGGGGACAAGTTATACCACATAAATTTATTGGCACATGTAGCATAAAAATTAAATTCACTTGCTACATTATTTACTACTCCTATATAACTTGGCTATGAAAAATTTTGCTGTTGGCTTTTGAATTTAATATTTAATACTTTAATTTTGGTATTACTGAAATTAGAAAAACAATTTTCAAACAT
Organism: Stegodyphus mimosarum; assembly: GCA_000611955.2. Classification (NCBI taxonomy): domain Eukaryota; kingdom Metazoa; phylum Arthropoda; class Arachnida; order Araneae; family Eresidae; genus Stegodyphus; species Stegodyphus mimosarum. The sequence goes on along the minus strand of KK117069.1, from coordinate 125,738 downwards.
TTACTACTTATAGTGTTCAGAATGTTCATTTTAATAATTGGTTTTCTATTGCCTTATTTTTTACATGCCGAATTTGGCTTCTTATTGCTTTTATATTTTTGCAAAGACTTGTAAAATTTTGAAATTTAATGTAAAACCAGGTAATTAAAATAATGCGTATTAATATCATGGCTTCAACATTTTGATTTTTGAAGGCATTTTCGGAATTTAATAAGAAAAGTAAGATGTAAACGTATTTTCTTTTTACAAACAATGGGAAAAAGAAACATATTTAACATATAAACAATCAACCATTAATTATAATTCATGCTTTCTGAAGTCTTAGAAATAATACTGAAATCATAATATATATCATTAAGTTATCCAAAATTAACCTATCTATGCATTAAATATTAGAATGTCTGTTTATAATAATGTTTTAAGCTAAGGTACCTAAAACAAATGAAATTTAATTGAACAGAAATGTAAATGACATAATAAATTTTAAGATCAAGATTTTTATTAATATTATTAACGACGAACTGAAAAAGAGAATTATTTCTCCCTCCCAAGTTAAAAATGATAAAGCACCATGCCTAAGATGCATTTTAGTTTATGTTGAATGGTATATGAATTCCATTGACTTTTCTCTCAATCATAACATTGAGAGTTTTTTTAAAAACTGCTATTTTATTTTATGCATCCTTTATTATTATTGATTTAAATTGGGTTTCAATTTACATGAGACATATCAAATCAAAATTTTAGAGACTGCTACATATACTATATCAATTATTATATATTATTTTTCAAAGGCTAAAATATTTATAGCATTAAAGCTCAACAAAAATACTTTCAAAATGACTTCGAAAAAAATTTTTCTGGTAAGTTTCAACTATATCTCGAAAACACCATTAGCTAGCTGTCAAACAGTAAATTAACCAAAAAAACAAACAAACAAACAAAAAAAAAAGTTACAGAAATAAAATGGCCATTAATAAAGAGGAAATTTCATAGGGAAATACACAGATAGAGTACTGTGAATAAAAACTACAAATTTATTTTATGAATGTGCATTAAACAGAAGTCGTAATCTGAAGGGGGCAGGGCAAAAGTAGGTGTATCTTATTACTTTTATTTTTTCTTAAGGAAAAACTTATAAAAGTAATTTATTTTTGAAATTTGCTTAGTTATTTTCATCATTCAATACAGAATATTAAATATGAACTTTTTAAATAAAAATTCATATTTTTCACTGACTGTAAAATTATTTCTATTTTTCATTTCAGTAATTCCTTTAATATAATATTAAATTCATATATTTTCAGAAAACTAATTCACTTAATGAACAAATTTTTCCATTTCTTATTTTAGATTATCACATTTAAGAAATTGTAGACAGCTTCAGCACATGCAGGTAAAAAAATGTGTGGATGATGTGTTTTAATTATTGTAAAGATTAACTATATTCGACACATATACTTGCTATGATCAATCTATGAAAATCAAATGTGTTTAAAAAGGCATTTTTACATTTGTAATGTGCATATATTAACTGCATAAATAAATGCATATATACCTGTTATTAAGAATTTATGAAAAATGAATTTTTACCAAAATTATTCCTAATATGCATAGCAGAAAAATGGGGAAAATTTATGTAAATTTCTGCATAAAGTATACAGTTGTGGATAGTATAAAAAAAAAAAAAACTGTGCAATTTTCCCTAAAAATATACTGAACATAAAAAAAGGGAAGATTTACATATGTGGTAAATATGTATATATTTTCACCAAAAATATACATACATCCTCAAAATGTACGTATAGTATATGTAAAAACTAAGAATAGACAGCAATGATTTGCATGAATATACCTAATTTTTTCAGTATAACTTATTCTTTTTTCCGGACACTTTTTATGATATTTTTACGCTCAAGTTTTATATTTTTATATGAAAGGCCATTTGTATATTGCACATATTTTTCGTGTAGAATTTACGAATGCATGCTGCCTAGGTAATGCTGCTTAATGAAGTAACAGTAAAGCAAGTATTGCTACTCATTATTATTTAAGGATTTTAATGCAATATAAAATTTACAAAGAAGAAATTGGTTTCATTAAACTTCTCCTTAAAAACCTCCAAAATATTAAAGAATTTCCTTATTTTTTTTAAAAATATTTACCTGTATTCTATTATAATATT
>KK117069.1:92697-119868 GCA_000611955.2 Stegodyphus mimosarum | reverse complement strand
GAAAGAGAAGAGAAAAAAATTATTTAGAAATAATTTAAAATATATAATGTTAAAAAAATTATAATTAACAAAATGAGATTTAAAATCTTGTTTACTTTGAAAGTAGCAGCACATCTTGCAGCTATATACTAATATAATAGCTTGTATACTAATATAATATTAATTAAATAGTTTTGTATAATATTTACATTTATAACCTACAGATCATAGAATGATTCACAAAAACCTTTTAGAAAATAGAATAAATTACTTTAAAGAACAATGTAATAAACATGAATTAGATATCATTTCTGGGTAATAGCAGTTAAGTGGCAGTGTGATTGAAAGAGTTAAACAAAGCAGTTACCACAGAATTCTATAGCTTGCAGTACAGGGTATTCCAAGACTCAACCCATTTTATATAGAACAGCATTATCATCAGAAATATCAGTATATAAGTACAGGCTGCACAGTTATAAAATAATAATATATTTCAATATATTCTCTCACGTTTAACATACATCTGTTATGATCTGAAAATCTTTTGTAGTACAGAAGATGCCATTTTGTTTATGTTTAAAATGTGAAATTTCAGCAGGCCAGTCTTTGTATCCCTGTACATTTCTGACTATAAAACCCTAAGGAGGAAGGGACAAAGCAGTACTTGGCAGAGCCCATATGATTTATGAGCCCTTGATCAATGATTAAAGATATGAACTCATAATTACACGACATTAACAAAATGCAATGATGCTACAATTTTATTGAAGCACAGTAACATGATAAATGCCATCTAAAATTAGCTGTTACTTTATTTATCCCAGTGAAATACTGTACGAGGCTGCTGATCAGCTTATATCCTGCTGTTATGGTGACTTAACATTCCACAAGCGTGAAATGTCACTTCTGTAGCACATAAAATTAGTTCCATGAAGTTTTCATTAGCAAAAGCCACTGTGCACTAAAGCAGGATGATTCTTCATAAAGTGCACAGAATACCCAAATGTGCATATTTCTTAAAAGAAATTGCATAAAGCTCTCTAAGAAGTTGAATGGGGAACATGTACTCTTCTCAGTCTGCACACAGGCCACTCTGAAATTTGAGATATGCACAGATGATAAGCGGAAGGAAGGGAAAAAAAAAAAAAATTGAAAATATGAACTATTTTAACCTAGGAGATTATTTTTTAATTTCAAAAAGAACTTACATGGACATCATTTTCATGCTGAATATGAGACTGATGCAGCTATAAATGTATTTTTTTCATTGATTCCAAGAAATGAACGGCTTGAGGCATTTAATCTTTGGAAAATTCACCTATATAACGGCATTGACGCTGGAGGAGACTATTTTGAACACTCCTAAAATTTTGTAAGTTAACTTTAAAAAACCTATGTGTATCTCAAAAATTTCAGACTGACCCATGTATAAAGGATTTAAAGCTTTTTCCTCAACTACCCTGTTCAACTCTTTGAAACAATCAATGCTGATGTTGATTACCTCTGTGAACAACGTTCATCAAACACACGTCCAGTTTTCCAAAATACTGTTCATCGTCTGATAATCTAATACTGATTTTTGCTGGACCTGGTTTATGGAATTTTTGTTAAAATCCATCATCTACTCAACCTAGCTTAATTCCCCCCCTCTCACAGTACACAAACAACAGTAGTCCTTTCTTTAGTTGTTAGCATGATCCATCTTGTATGCAAGAATAACAGATTCATCAATGTTTTTAATAAAACAGATTAAGACTTTTTAATCTGACTTTTAATAAATACTCCTAGCGAATTTGAGCCAAATGAAATCTAGCAAAATGAGATAGCAATTTTATGCATATACAAGATCCAGGAAAACAAATTTCTGTAATAATAATAATAAAAATAATAAAAAAGTGAAATATCTGTGTGTTAGACAGGTGCATATGTTAATTTGGTAGGTTGTATAATTGAAAAACATTGGCATTAATGGTGAATTAAAAGTCATCAAAAGAATCCGACTGAAGTTAAATTATTTAAAAAGATTGAATTTATTATATGCTGTGCAAAGCATTGCTTTATATATAGCTTTTAATTTAAATCCTTAGGCATGAATGTTTGGGATTTATCTTTTGTAAATGAAGGAATAAACTTTTACAATGAAAGGAAATTGTTAAACTTTTTTTGGTAATACGATAAAAATATTTAGTAATTTATCTTATTACTAGTTCTTAAACTTGAACGGGTTTTGACACGATCGGATGTAAATATTTTGTAATTATGTCCTAAATTTGCATTACTAGTTCATAAAATCATTTTGCACCTGGTTAACACATAAACACCAAACCGGAAATAACAAAGATTCAATACATGATTTTAAAAAATTCCATAGTTGGCGTAATACATTAGACACTGCAATCTGAGATGGTTTTTAGCACATCTTAATGTAACAACTTTCAAGATTATGACCAGTTAAAAACTTATGGGCACTACTGAGGAAGAAATTACAATGACATTAAGGAAAAACAAGCAAAAGCTATGTGGACTATTACTAGGCTTTCAGAGTGAAAGCAAGGATTCAGACGCTGTCAGTTTTCAAAATGAAGTGATAAGGTACAGTCACACTGCAAAAGAATGCTCAAAATATATAATATCTTAAACTGGTATGTGACCACTTGAACATAGCGATTAGGAGCAATTTTGCATTGACAATGATCAATAGTACATCACACGTTTTCTATTTGCAGTACTTTTCCGTTATGCACCTACTACACCTTTTGGTACCCATGAAAGAGAGAGTAAACACGTACTCCCTCTTTCATTCACACCCAACCATAATACCATTTCGGGATTATGTGTGTATATGTGTGTGTGTAAATTAGAATAATTAAACATACACATGTATTTTTACAATTGTACAGCCCAAATGTACAGGTGCATAAGACAGGTGCTATAATGGAAAAGTACCCTATTTGCAAAGAATGTATTAATTCCATATCTGTTACCTTGTATGCAAGAATAACAAATTCATCAATATTTATTAAAAAAATATATATCAGTACTTTTGAAGTCCTCTGCATAATATATGTTCTTAAAAAATTTGAGCCTAATGAAATATAACAAAATGAGGTAGCAATTTTTTGGCAGATACAAGATCCACCACCAAATTTTTTTAATAAAAAAAACTAAATGACTTGTGTGTTACTTTAATTTCATATCTAAAAGGCTTTGACTGATTCTTCAATATATATATATATACAAACACATACGCACAACACATATTTGTGCAAATCGTGGAGGTAGGAAGTAAAATGGAGAGGCCCTAACCGGTTTTCCCCATACACTGCTTTGAAGCACTGGCGATCCCTTCATGGTGACCAAAACATTGGGTGATTTACCATTATGTTCAACGGGTTTTGACACGATCGGATGTAAATATTTTGTAATTATGTCGTAAATATGCATATAAATGTATATATTTTCTTTTTCTACAATATTTCAGAGTTCTAAGTATATGAAAAGAATACATTTTTAAACAGCATTTCATCCTGAATGGAATTAATTGTTATATTTTCACAGGAAAGTGAACTCAGAACAGTTTTATTTGAATGAAATATTTTCACAAGTTTTCGTTAATTACATCAGAAAAAAATTTTAAGGTAATTCGATTTTATTCGGTTAAGGATTACAAAAATTAAGACCAAAGTTTATTGTATTATTAATATTAAAATTATGTATTATTTCTTTTCTATTTATACAGCTTCTTCCTAAAATACTTGTTCCTAAAATAATAATTGATCTCAAATATGACATGATTTTTTAGCCTCTGAGGCATTTTTTAAAAGGAAAAATCTAAGTCAGTTTAGAATTAATGCTCTATTCGGTCCATTTCAAATTAGCGTATTTTTTATTTTAATAGTGAAATACGTTAAATAGTACTTAACTTTCTCTGAACATTTCTGAAAGGGAACAACAGAATAAAAAAAGGGGGGGATTTTTTAAAAACATTATTTAAAACTTGTAACTAAGTTATTATAAAATGTAAAGGAATAATTCTTTTAATTATCAGATTTTTTTTACCCTTTATTTCAACAATACATATCCTAAAACTCTTCTTTATTACTTCCTTAAGTATGCATCTCTTAGAATTTACAATACCTCTTAACAGATTGCTTTCCAGTACGAACAATTCTTGCTTAACTAGTTTTATAATGTATTTGTCAACAGGATTTCAATTTATGTTTAAAGTTTGATGTTAAGGTTATTATATATTTATATAACATTTATAATCATTATAAATTTAGATACATTTAATAATTAGATTTTCTTTTCTTCACATAATTTTACACAAATGTGTGGCTACAAATCAAGGAAAAGTTAACTTATTGGCATATCTGTGTGTATATTTATTAATTTTGACGAGGATTGCAGCATTTGGCAGCAATTTTATTATTTAATTAACCCAAATAAGCAGAAGATTTAATCCCCAAATAATTATTTGTCAGTTATATAAAAATAAAATGATGAGTTTAAAATAAGCAACTATAAAGCCTCTCCTCTAAAATTTTTTAAAAAGTACATGTTACTGTAATAAGTGGATGACGAAAAAAATCTATTTTATTTAAAACATTCTGGTGTTCGGAACATAAAATAAAAGTAGCGAATACTCTATCCAAGGTATCGAAAGAGGTATACAATTTTAAAGGTACCGTAAGGTATTTTTCATTCTTTAAGCATAACATTTTTGCTAAAATCTATATTCTTGTAGTTCAACAGCTTAGAATTTTATAAAACAAATTCATGATTAAAATCACTGTTTTTAGTTATCGAAAAATAACCAAGATAATATAATAAAGTTACATTACCATCAATAATAAAAGGCGCGATTTTTGAGCAAATGTCACTAAACTATACAAATTGCTACACAGTCCAGTCACATTAATGTGACCATCACGTACTTTCCATGTCAGAGTTAAATAACCAATCACAGAAGGCAGGTGGCAGCACAGTGCAGTTGAGCGTATATAAAGGGTGTGTGAGGGCCTCGGAAAACATTTCAATCGTTGGCGTAATGCAGAAACGAAGCGATTTATCCGACTTCCAAAAGGGCATGATCATTGGCTTTCGGGCCAAGGGTGGAAGCATTTCCGAAACGGCTGAGTTTGTGAACAGTTCGCGTGCTGCCGTGGTAAAAGTGCACCGTGCATGGCAAAATGGGACTGTCCAAAATCAGCGACGTGGCAAATATGGTGAACCATGGGCCATAGATGACAGAGGCGAACGACGGTTGCGGAGATGCGTTCGGGCAGATAGACGGGCTACCGTTGAGCAACTGACCACCAAAATGAACCAAGGGGCTACCAAAAGTGTCTCCCAAAGTACTATTCAGCGAACATTGCTGCGTCTGGGCCTCCGAAGCAGACGCCTGGTTCGTGCACCTATGCTGACTGCTGTTCATCGACGGCGAAGGCTAGAATTTGCACGCCAGTACAGCAGCTGGACGTCCACTGAGTGGCGACAGGTTGCGTTTTCGGATGAATCGCGTTTTATGCTCCATCGGACAGATGGACGTTGGCGTATAAGGCGTGAAACCTCTGAAAGGAACCACCCTGCAACCATTGCCGGAACGGTCCAAGCTGGAGGCGGGAGCATTATGGTCTGGGGAATGTTTTCCTGGCATTCTCTAGGTTCACTGATCATTGTGGAAGGCACAATGGATCAATACAAGTACGCATCTGTCCTTGCGGACCATGTTCACCCCTACATGCGCATTGTTTTTCCTCAGGATGATGGCATCTTCCAGCAGGACAATGCGAGGTGCCATACAGCTGCCAGTGCACGTGCGTGGTTCGAAGAGCACCAGGATGAGTTTACCGTCCTCCCCTGGCCAGCAAACTCACCTGACTTAAACCCAATCGAGCATCTGTGGGACCATCTCGATCGAGTTGTTCGCGCCATGGATCCTCAACCGCGTAATCTAGCGCAGCTGGCCACGGCATTAGAGTCGGCATGGCTCAACATCCCAGAGAACACCTTCAGGGACCTATGTGACTCTCTTCCTGCACGTCTCGCAGCAGTCCGCTCTGCGAAAGGTGGTTATTCTGGCTTTTGACAGACGGTCACATTAATGTGACTGGACTGTGTATTATCCATTACACAATGAATATTTCTTTTATGCGGAAGAGTCTCGTTTTTCGATTTATATGGAACTGTCGTGTGTCGAAATACTATCAGAGCGCTGTCAAGGGAGCTTCTGAATGCAAACAAAAAACACCCCTCTGGAGACCAAAGCCGCAGAGCAGTGTTTCACTTGTAGGGCAGGTTTGGCCCCGCCTTCCTTTCTTACCTCCATGATGCAAATATATTTTGAACACATGTACACAACAACAAAAAGTCTACTAAAAAGTGCAATAACATTCTAAAATTAAAAACACCTACCTCTTTTAGCACCAGGTGGAGCTTCATACATAAAATTCAATTCTAGCTTGTCTTTACTTTCTGTACTTAATAATGCTCTGTTAAGAAATAAAAAAGTAAAAGATTAAAATTTTGAATTTTAAAAATGAGCACTGCATTTTTTATCATGTTTCTCTTTTATACTATTAATAACATACAGTTATAAGGATCAGAAAAAAGGTAGTAATATATCCCACATTTTGGTTCTTTCATTTAATAACATTACCGTAGAGAGGCTAAGTGATTTGTACTTTTTTTATATACATTTAGCTAACTGACCTAAGATTTATTTATAGGCGGCACATGAAAAATAAAAAGCACATCAATAGTTTTATCTCATTCTGTATAATTTTACAACACAATCTTTAAATCTCAGCCTCTATTACATTAGGCATAATATTTAAATACTGAATATTTACCTATCATTCAAAATGCATAAATTCAATTATTATAACATATATTTGAAAGCTGTTAATACAAAGCACTCCTGTTTTGCATAACAGAGAAAATAGGAGAAAGAATTCCTGTTAAGTTCAGACAGCAATGCAAATTGTACTCTTTTTTAACTTTCTGGTTTGCTGTAACTTATTATTTTATTTAATCTATTATTATTAATGTTACCAAAATTAAAGTTTCTATATAAGGTAACACTCCCATTTTTCTCTTTCCGGGATTCATCCATACATCAGCCAACAGATACTGAAACTTTGCAAACTTTAAAAATGCAGATATAATACAGCTTTTTTGAAATCGATTAAGCAGTAAGACTATATACAAATTCTTGAAGTATTTTAATATAAAGATCTGCCGTGTGGAGGGAGTTTATACAGGTCTGCAAGTATTAAAAAAAAAAAAGAGAAATTGCTTGGAAAAATTTCATAGCTAGCTACCATATTTCATGACAATAATGGCAACTGCAAATCTGAATATTTTTGGATAACACCTACAATTAAAATGCAAAGTCTTCTAATTAATGGAACAATGTGAAGAAATGCTGAATAAAAATAATGATATTAACTAGTCGGCCATTGCCATGACAATCCTGCAATCATCAATCAAACAACAGACAAACTCTGCAATAAGTCAAAATGGCAGAAAATACTGTTATTCAGCTTCAAATCATGAATTTCATGTGGTAGCTTTCTTAAATGCAGTCTTTCTTTGTGCAGAATACCTATACAGCCACTTGTTCCTCTCTTGGCATCTTCCAAATCACATAAATTTGTATTAATTATGACTAGATGAAGAACGTGGTTAGGTCCAAAAAGAAGCCAAATAAAACTGGTGATGAATGGCACTAAGGAACTACACCAAACCAGAAAAGCACCTAGTGGTATGGTTTTTGACAGGGAGGAAAAAAGAGACTATTCTTGATTAATGAAATAAGTGAAGAAATGGTAAATGGAGATGATATGACTAAAGTCTTCATTACGATAACAATGCTCCAATCATCAAGGAATTAATGGACAGTAAAGTCCATAGCATGGTTTTAAATCTAGAAAATGTCACCAGTGATTGTGGAAAAAGTGATAAAATGGTTATTGAAAATGAAATGATGATTTGTTGTGAATTCTTGACACAGTAACACAATACTTGTATGGAGCTTAGCAACTTTGCAACTCAACAAGAAATTATATCTATGTCACTCTATAGGATTAACAAGAAAAATATTTTCCTGCATGCATGCCACCCCCCCTAAAAAAAACACTATCCACCAGCTTAAAAAACTTATGGTGACAGAAATGTTTCATAAAACAAAATAAATATCAACACTATTTTTTTTTTTGTAAATTTTGGTTCTCTTAAGGTCATAAACGCTTATTAATTTTGTTTTATAAAACATTTCTGTCAATATGTTGACAGAATAAGTTTTTAATTTTTTTTTTTTTTTTTTTTTGTGTGTGTTAATACTTTTCTCTATAATTTTATATAGTAGATATAAATCCTTGCTCAGTTACAAAGTTACTAAGTTTCATACAAGTCTTGTATCACTGTATCAAGAATTCCCATTAAATAAACAACTGCAAATTGGTATCTTTTCCTTTACAATAACCTCTTTTATCACTTTCTACACAATCGGTAATATTTTGTGGATTAATTATTTCACAAACTGCCAATTCATATTTTTCTTTTATAATTTCTATACAGTACCTTACTAGATTTAAAAATGATGTGAAACTCAGAAAAGAGCAAATTTTCAAAAATTTGGAATCCTGGACCTATATTAGGGTTGCCAGTTGAATAGTGAATGAATGAGTCAGTGAGATTGAAATTCCATGCCTTTTCCAGGTGTGTTTAATGAAAATTTTGGTCTAGCCGCATAGTATGCATTGGCTGTGTTGAGGGTACATACGACTTAGATATTTAAAAAAATGTACTTTTGAATCCCTAAAAGCATTACCATTATAATTATAACAGGAATTGTTTTTCTCAGTAACTTTAAAATTAACTTTTTGCCAAGCTAAGAAAACTTACATTATTTACATACTAAACCAGCATTCTCTTCAGCAATCAATTATATCATAAAATTAATTAAGTCCAAGTGTTTTCATTTTTTAATTACATGAAAAGAATATATACTACAAGAAGTGATTGTTAGTGCATCTGAAATATTTGCAGTCGCTGACACTGAAATACATTTATAATAAAATGTCAACACAAATAAATTAGTATAATTTAAAAGTTAAATTTCACATGCATAAAAACATACATTTACAAAAGAAACTAAATGCATACAATTCATTCCACCTAAAGCAAAATCAGAAATGAAATTTATTTTTCAGTGCTATGTATGAACTTTTAAATACTGGATTTTTTTCCACATTAAATATGATAGATTTAGTATTTAATGAATGACAGTTTTATTGTTTTAAAAAGTATTAAAAATATGGAAGTTATTGTTTACAAATGGCAATTGGGGCAGTTGTATCTAAATTGCCAAACAATCACCACTGTAATATTAAGTTGCTCGATTCCAAAAGGTCAAAAAAGCAGGTTTTATTTATTATTATTCTTTTAATTTATTTTTTTGAAAGGAAGTTAACAGACTTTTGATGAAAAACTTTTAATATAAACTAATTTTTTTATTAGAATGCAAGACAGGACTTCAAGACTTGAAACAAGAATATTTAAACAAAACATTAATAGAAAAAATATTGATCTGTGCTTGTGTTTCCCTTTCATCCAATAAATTTATTTATTATTTTTTTTTAATTTAATTTTTTTCATTCACTATTGCGCAGTCTTTAAGTGCTTGGTGATATGTACCACTAGCAGATGTGGCGTATCGTAAGATATAAGGAATTATAGTAATATTCATCACTCACCTTCATTTACTTTTTTTATAGCATCATAAACAATTTGCTTTGCTGTTAAAGAAATTTCCTCAAGATTATCCACTAAAATATCATTATTAAATAAGAAACCATTTTCTACTGTGGCATTGCCAAATGATAAAATTAAAACTAGTTTTACAACACTTTAAAGTTCTTCAAAACCTGAATTAATGCATTACAGCATAGTTAACAAAAAAAATTTTTTTCACCCTTATTTTTGAATACTTACACCCTTACTTTTTTCCATCTCGGTGTTCATGAAAATACTTATATTATTAATTTACACAAAGACGACCTGATTGAAATTTTAATGGAGACTATTAAAACATATTTTGAAAGGTCGTCTCTCATTAATTTAATTCTATACTATAGAATGTCCAAGAATTATGCCACCAAATGCCACAAAACACAGCATGAAACACACAGTTTACAAGATAATGAATATCATTGACAACATACTGAAGCTAGTTATCCAACCTGTGCTGACAACGTACTAGTGCATGGAGAAGTAATTTTACCATTTATTGATTAAAAGAAAATTAGATACAAACACTAAACAAGGTAATGGTTAAATCTTTATAAAAATTTCAACAAATATCTACAGTAGATCAATACAGATCATATCAAATAAAATTTAATGAGAAAAATTATGCTGAAAATCACTAAGGAAAGGAAGAATGGAATATGCACAGTTTAATTAAATTCAATAAATTCTATTAGTTGTTGGGAAACCTTTAACTTAGTTAAAAGCTAAAAATAAAAAAAATGTGAGATTCAGTGATCTATTGGAAAATTGGGAGATGTGACGAAAAACCAAGAGCCTCCCTATAAGTCTAGGCAGCTATATCAAATGTATGCAATGGCATGCATCTTCTCATAATATTTTTCTGATACAGTCAATAGTATGCACTGTTGATGACATCAAGGTTTCAATGGACCCTTCTCTAAACACAGTTACATACTTGCCAACCTACGATATTCAAAATTCGGCAGAATTTTTTCAGAAATCTGGAGATTTATTTAGAATGATAAAAAGACTTTTAAATGATAAAAATATATTTTTTAATACTGAATTAATTTCAAATCGTTACTAATTTGTATCTGAAAGTTCAGTTGCTACTTCTTAACAGCAAACATTACATTCTGCATTAATAACATTTTGGTCGTTTCGTTACACAGAAAAAAATAAGTTTTCGGTTTCTTTCAATAGAACTGTCATGTTGTCCTTGTGTACGAACATGTCTGAGAACATCGGCCTTTTCACCGTGCGAAATAAAAAAATAACAATGACCAACAGTACACAACGCAAATGCATTGCATTTCCTTGAAGAAATATTAGAAGGAAATTCATCTGTGCACGATTTTTTAAAAGTACCTGAGTGTTTTACCTTTTACGCAGACATAACTAAAAACGAAATATTGTAATTTCTTAACTATTTCTTGAAACGTACATTCATACAGGTTAGCGACAACATGTACGAAATAACAACCTCGCGTTTGCTTTTTACTAATTGCATAATATGTGCCAGATGACACGCAGTGGCACTCGATGCTCATTGGAGAAATGGAACATGACATTTTCAGACATGTGTACACACTCACAAAGCAGAAACGCCCCAGAATTTCGTACTGATGAAACTACTTTGATTTTCTATGTAGATTAGAGGTAAACCAGGTGCTTTCAGACATCCCAAATCACTTTTTTAGGATGCAAAAAATGGAGTATTAAAGCCAAGGTACATAAAAATCGTGAGAAATTTTAAGAGGGGAGGGAGAAATATACTGTAAATTGGTTGGTGGGAGAACGGTCAGAAATCGGGAGTCTCCCATCTCAATCGGGAGAGTTGGCAACTCTGCAGTTGCATTTGAACATATGTAACACTGTCCACTTCAGAACGTTTTAGGTTTCTACAGCTATCTTATCTAGATTTATACAAAACTTAATTCTAGTAGTTCAACTTCCACATGTGTTTTCACCGAGAAAAAATTCACTAATATGATAAAGGATCCAGGTCGATGAGTTACCGTGCTGTTTATTAGAATTTCGAAGAATTAATTTCATAGCCATGACTTTAAGGCACGTAATACCATCAATTATTTAAAAAAATGAATCTGCTGTAAAAACAGATTTTGTCCTAGAATTTTATGAAAAGATTACAGTGCCTTTACAAAATCAGTAAGTATTTGAAGAAAACTTACCTATTATTGTACAAATTCTGCTCTTTTTCATATTGCACTTTCAGTTCTTCTTGTTTTTTCTTTTCATTTTCTGTTTTCTGTTCAGCCATCCATGCCTTAAACAAAAACATTGTGAAATTTATTCTCAGAATTCCAATTTAAATATTAAAACATAACAAAATAGGTATTTTCTGATTATCCATACCCCTCAAAAAGTTGCCAACTTGCTGAAAAACATTTGATTGTTAGCTTTATGGCTCATACATATTTTACTGTTCACAAATAGTAATAAATGAAGCATTTTATATAAGATTTAAGAAATTTTACGAATAAAAATCTATATAGCTGATATTTACATATTCCCAGCTGGTGGGCATCTTTTGGTTAAATAAAGTATGCATATTCATGTGTACTCACACATGTGTCATTTCTTAAGCTGAAGTGTGCTGATAATCATGTGGTGATGAAAGCCAAAACTAATGATTTTCTTTCAAAAAAAGTTGCTGGTGATATGAAAGTCCAAGTTTTACATTATTACAAATACTTGACGTTCGGAATTTGTACTGTATTAGCACAATCACCTTAGTAGAAGCCACTAAATCTTCAAAATGTATCAAATTCTAGAAACCATGTGCATACAGTGTTTCGGATTTAACAAGCAATGTCATCATTTTCATATGCATACTTTTTGTTGCATTAAAAGTACCCAAAATATCAAAATAAATCATATTTTTTTGTTTTAAAATATGTGCTTGTGAAGTTTGTCAGCAATGGAAGTGGCAAAATTTCTCAAGGAATACAGTACTTTGCCCCAAAATGAGTGAAGGGAACATATGTTTTAAATTTATTCATAAAGTAATCATCCCGGAATTTTGACCAGAACAAAAGAAACAAAACCGGCAGAAAAAACAGGTTTAATTGTTTCAAAATGGGTGCTTCACTTATCAAACTGTTTTTGTGGGACGGCACATTGACAAGGTGTCTTGTTGGGATGAGCAATTTGCACTGCTAAGCCTAACTTTGGAAAAAATTCACATAAATTAAATTTGTAGCCTAATTGTTCTAATTTTTATATGTTAATGAGAGTTAAACAGTTGTTAAAAATAATTTAAAAACTTTATTATTATACTTTCCTTGCCATCTGAAGTACAAAAAATGTTTCGCGAAACAATGCACAAAATATTCCCTTCAAATCTAGCTAAATTCTACAATGAATGAATAAAATCTCTAAAATAAATAGCACATATATCCATCCCCACATTGCCAAAAATTTAAAAAACTACTCGGAAGCATTAAGAATATACTTATGTATTGACATCAGCTGATGCAGTTAACTATTATTTACACTATTCAGTTATTTACACTACTCAACCCACAATTTCTACTTTGATTCTGAAACAAAATATCAAAAATAAAAAATGCTGTAATGGAATGGATGTCAACATTCTTTACTCTCGATAAATTCACACTACAGACATATGGCTCCATCTAGAGACAAAAAAAAAAAAAAAAAAAAAAAAAAAAAAATAAAAAAAAAAAACATTAAATATTCTATCTAAAGTTTCGTATGTGATACACCTGTACATCTAAATATTGATTCATATATGACACGTGTGACTCTGTAACTCAGTTGGCATCCAACGACACACTAATTTCAAAAGGGGTAATCACTGACTTTCAGGATAAATACTTATTTAAAATATAAAATACGTATGTAATAAACAATTTTTTACAATTATAAGTCATCATTTTCCCCCCTGCCTTGCAAAGGAAAAAAAATGTGCTACACCGGCTGCAACTACAAATAAAGTTTTGATAAATAAAGTAATTCATGTACAAAGTCTTTTCGTATGCTCTTTAATTACAATCCCTTGTTGAAAAGTCTGAAATTTTTACCTTTTCTATGCCTTTTCAGTATAAATAAATAAATAAAATAAAATATTCACCTCTTTGCTTAATTGGAAAAAGAATAATATAAAAATCGAGAAAGAAAAATATCTCCACACGGGGAGTCGAACCCACGATCATTGCATCACTACTCCGAGCTCTTACTACCACGCCAATTGCTGCTTGGCAAATGCCCTTATGTAAATGGCTTCTATGGTGCAAAAGCAGCGTCAGAATTTTTATTTTCTAAACGCTTGACCATCTGGAGTTCCCACTTCGGGTACTTTCATTTCTAGGCAAGCCCTGCATGCCCTATAAATTTAAGCGAAAATGGTGATGACGAGTAGGAAATGCCCCCTTGTAAGAGTTCTCTAGAGCATGTTGACAAAAATCTTTTAAGAAACAGACACTTTACACTATCAATGCTTTCTGATAAATTTCCTGAAATTTCAAGAACTGTTTTGCATGATATCATTTCCCATCGCTTCAGTTACTGTAAATTGTGTGCCCATTGGGTACCCAAAATGCTTTTGGCAGTGCTTTGACATTTCTTACCATATACAGTGATGAGAGAGAGGAATTTTCAAGCCAATTAATGACTGGTTACGGGAATCGGGTTCGCAGGGGAATACACAGGGGAATCAACCAACCCACATACAGACATACCACAAACATTTCAGTGATTAAGGATTTGTGTAGCTTATATTTAACTGTCATTTTGCCATTCAGTGTTTTAAATCATAAACTTCCTTTTTTAAATAAATGCATTTCATGATATAATTCCTTTCTTTCTTATAAATTATTACTTATCATTATTTAGAAGAGCAACATGTACAAGAGAAAAAGACAACCAACCAAGCATTTTTCTCCCAAACCACAGTCATCACCGAGTTAGTGACGACATTTCATGGGAGTGTGGATAATCAAAAAGTACCAAATACTGCATTCCTACAGAAATTCTACTACAGTTTCTTTCCCTGCATGAAAATCTCTCAAACATACATTTTAAAAATTAGTTTAACATTAAAAAAAAAAAAAAATATCACAATCTGCCTATAAAAAGCAGTGGGGTTTGGAACACAACAAAAAGAACAGAGCTTGATGCATTCTGAAAATCTATCTGAAAATGGAATCAAGTTCTGCGGTTTATCTATAACGGAAAGCATTAATTTTGAAGGTTTTTAACAATATAAAAATTCTTTAGGGCTGCTTTTCCAAATTGCAGTTTTTTTAATATAAAAATAATTAATAATTAAAAATTAGCTAAAAAACTTCGATTTAATGTAATAGTAGTTTTTAGTAATAATAAGAACTGAATAAATGATAAAATAAATTGAATTTATAATACCTCATAAATGAAATATTAGCTCAAATACTCTTTAAGTTGTATTATTAAAATGTCGTTTAACTATTTTACTTTTAGAAAACTGAACAAATATAACTCTCTTGTAATTACAACACAATTCAAAGAAGTTAAAATGCAAAAAAATATGCAAAATATGATTACTTATCACAAAAATTCTGTTGTACACAATATACTTAAAAGTAACTCGCTGTTTAAAATTTTGCTTTAATACTGAATTACTGTACATAAAAACTCTAACATTACCCGTTTAATATTAGCTTTAGATCCTGGATGAAACGGTTTCTTGCACATATAATTATTATAACCTTTACCCATTTTTCTATATTATAAGAAATTAAATGTAAACAACAAACTTTAGATTTTATTCCGATATATCTTCACTTCATTTGAAGTCAGCTAATCACTGAAATCTAATTTCATATGCATTTATCAGACAAGTGCTAAATGTCTATTATGTGACAAAATAACTTATTTATTCCTTCAGCAACAGAAAATAATGTTGTTTTTGAGGAAAAAAAAGAAGCAAGTCCGTCACTACAATAGGAAATGATTTTAAAATATACCACAGAAAGAATAAAGATATTATAGGTTCAAACTTTAAGGACAAATGTGTGAACAGTATACCGTAGAGAACAAATTTATTTAAATAAATTTATTAACGAGATTTTTATTTTATTAATGAGAGAATAGAAGAAAAATGATAATGAATTTCTCTGAAAATAAACTGTAATATTTATTTTTTTATATCTTTTACTGCTGCCAATTGAGTGAAAAGAAAATCGCTCGCAACGCGAATATTTTGACAGACGGCGTTTCTGTATTAAAAATGATGTCATCACGGCCATGGGCCGTCAATAAGCAGTGTGGTGATTGGACATATGACGTTTGATGCATGTTATAAACAGTGAAAATGAAAATAATATTCAGTAAAGTTTTGCTTATTGGTTTCAGTTTTATTCCAAGATGATTGAATTTTGTACCTTTCGTCGCATGGTCATCTTTATTATTGGTTTGATAATGTATGTTGCAGAGATCATAATTTTATTTTTAAGTAATCCTGATCAGATCGTGATTTTGAAATCTGATATGAACAATTAAATACTATTATTATAACTCGATTTGGCAGTTGTAACTGTAAATTCTTTTGAAATATATATATCCTGTTGTATTTTTTAATGCGTAAGAATAAATAATGTTTCTAAAATCAGAACATGTTGAAACCTTCCATTAACATGAAGTTTTTGAACTTTTTATTGTATTGTAATTAATTTTTTTTTAATTTATGTCTTAAAAGTGTAAATGTCATGTTCTAGAACAGGTTTGAGTTGTGTGCTAATTTAATTGTGGCTGCAAATGTTATATAAAAAATTAATACATGTGTATTTACTTTTGTTTTAATGTGTTATTAAAAGTAAATGACAAAAATGTAATATCTTTCTTGTATTCCAGAACTTCACTTATTGTGCTTACAATAGAAAGTTTTCTCACACCTTCCAATGGAAAATACCTGCACCATCCTGGAAGCCGAGAAGAAAACAAATCTACTGCACCATGCTGGCAGAATGAGGACTATTTTATCAAACAGCATTGTGCTCCATGTTCTGAATTTGAAAAGGTGATATACTTTTAGTATTGTATTTTCTATAAATGATCTTTTTTAGTCCCCAGTGAATATTATATACTTTTTCATAATTTTTCTTCTGTAACTTAGCATGCAATAGATACTGATTTACATTTATTCTCTTTCATAGTAAAATATATCTAAATATAACTGGATTTCTATATGGCAGATGTTTATTTTAGAAATTTTTCTATTTAGCAAAATTTTTGGTGGAACACTAGCCAAACTATTAATTTTTATTTACAAAAATGATCATTCAAATAGATAATTTCATTCTCTGTTTAATAATGTGTATTTAAAATCTTCCCCTAACATTTCATATTTTTCTTAAAAAATTATCATTGAAAATTAATGAAAATAAATTACTTCTTTAATTAGATTAGCTTAGCACATATGGAAAAAAAATACAAAAACAAAAAAAAAAAAAAAAAAAAAAAAAAAAAAAAAAAAAAAAAAAAAAAAAAAAAAAAAACCACATATAACATTGAACGCAATCAAAGAAGATTCATAAGCGGAATTCCACAGCAGTACCAAGTATGTCAGTTTGAAAGTCAGCCAGTATTACACGATGTGAAAGAGGTCACTTCAATATTTCACCAATGGCAGCAGAGAGGGAGTGACTTGTCCAGTCACAAATTCACCCCTGCCAAATGAGAGAGAAAACTGGTAGTGTCATCTTTTTCTCTTTTGATTCTCCACAGCCTGTTGATGAAAAACTTCCAGGAAATAGACACTTTACATTGTCAATGTTTTCTGATGAATTTCCTGAAATTTCGAGAACTGTTTTTCAGAAATATGGTGTATTTGTATATGTGATATGATACTGTTTGTTGTATGTAATATTACATATACAAATATAGTCTTACTGCAAATACATATGTATATTGTACATATAACATACAAATTTGATGTAATGGTATGGGTATACAAATACCCATTTAAGATATGTTCACATTAATAACTGGAATTTTACTTTACGATTATAGCAAGAAAAAGGTTTAGAACTGGCATTGAGAATGCATTTATTGTCCCTTCTTTGTTAAAAATCCTGTAACAATAAAGACTATCTACATATAAACCTTTGTGAATGAATGAAGATTTTCATTGGTGTAATGTCCTTGGCTTTAGATTGAGAGTCAGCCTTCAGTAACCCCAGTAATCTAAGGTCGCCAAATTTACAAATGTAGAATTAATAATTTTTTTATTGTAGTTATAAACAACAAACAAAGTTATCAACAATAACAACTCATATCTATTTGTCTTCAGGTAAATGATTTTAATATTGTTCAGGATTCATCCATACAGGTAGCTACATAGGGACAAACTTTTAAGATTTCTTCATGTTTTCATTGGTAATTTGTTTATTTCTGACACAGAGCTATTTAAAAGTATTGATTTTTTTTTTAATCAGGCTGTGAATTTTCTTTAGAAACAATCATAAAAGTATGCATTTCCTTCAAGTGTTCTTTTGCTGCTTTTTCTAGATGTAAAATTAGTGCTTGATGGTTTTTTAGCTTTAATATAAGTGACTGGCTTACGTACCCCACATAATATCATACTTCTACTGTAAATCTGTGTCGTACTGATTATTAATTTCAGTGTAACTTTACTAAAGAAATGAGAGGTAAATAACATCAGTAGAGGACATTGTAAGCATATGTAAATATTAATAAAGGTATGTCAAATTTTTCACTAAAACAGTATTTCGATGTTTAAAATTTTTTAGATTAAAATTTTGATAAAAATATATTTACGGGTGCCCGTTGGCGGAACATGGACACTGAATTTGTGCAATTCTTTGACTTGTTATTTTGGCTTTGTGTAGTGCTGATTTTTATGCCAAAAATTGCCACTACACAAAGCTAAAATAACAAGTCAAAGAATTACACAAACTCAGTACCAATGTTCACATCGACCTATTTTCACTTGAAAAAAATCAGAGAATTGCACAAACTTGGCTTTGCACACTCCCTTGACTTTGTCCATACACACATCAATCTATTTTCACATAAAAAGTCAAAGAAGCAGCCAATTCTACACCACAGCCAAACAAAAAACATATAATTTCAATAAACTACATTTTAAATCAAGCAATGGAGTAACATAAAAAAGGATATCCACTTATCTTATTTAGAAATTTCTGTGTCTTTAATCAAACAAAATTCCTTAACAGCATTCAAAAACTTCCTAAAATTATCAGAACTAGAATCTGTATACTGGCAACGCTACATAAATTCACAAAAATAAGAGTAAAAAATATCCAACATAGTGCTGGTATCCTCCGATGTTCGACCACATGCATATCTTTCCTACAAACAGGGCACTTATAATGGCTACTAAGTAAGCATTCATTTACACACCAGTCAATGTTTTTTCATCATGATAGGGTTTCCAAAATATTCACCGTAAAGTACTCAGCATTTACCATAAATGAAAACCTGCCATGGTGATTCCAAGAAGTACTCTAAAATATACCCCTTTTCTATCCCAAAAAAAGTAACTATAACAGTCTAAACTCTGACATTTTAAAATTAATCGTCATCGTAGGTCTTACGCAGCTATCTTTTTTCCAATCAAATTAAAGATTTCAGATGAAACCAAAACTTTTTGATTCTACATGTCATGGTTCTTTTAAATACATAGTCCCTTTTTCCATTCTGCATGCTTCTCTGTCTCATCCATTATCTAAAGATACAAGCTTTCAAAATTGTGGGGTGCATATTGCACCCATAATTGTATGTATCAGAATTACAAGAAATAAAAATTATGTGGTGAATCTACAGCTATGTTTGTCTCCAACTTCCATCTTTTATCTATGCAGTAAAGGCTTTCCAAGGTATATCTGTGCAATAAACCAGCTGCAATCTATTACAGCCATTTACCAAATCTATTACAAATACGCTTGCATCAGATTATTATGGATATTCCTAATTTTAAGTCCTTCAAAATAATTTATATATTTTCTTATGCATATCAAATTTGATCTTCATTCAGGTGAACATTTATATTAACTCACAATTTGATTTCCTGTATGAAAATCCTGTCATCCAGTTAACTAGAAGCTGTAGATATCAGTTTTTGTAATTTCTACATTTGGATATTATGGACTTTTTTTTTTTTTTTTAATTAAGAAAATTTTATTTGTATTGCTCATCTTTTGGCCCTTTTTCTGAAATTATTTTGAAGTTCTAGAATAATAATGTGAACATAGCTCAAAGAAAAATGCATTATATAGTTAATTATTCTCAAAGCTGATGCACATTTGATATGCAAGAAACTGTAATTTTTTTTTTTTTTTGCATAGCACAATGCAAGCAGATTCTGTTCCCCATGTTTCAAAGTTTCCTTTTTCTGAACACTATGACTTATTTTTCTAAATTCTATGTTTTATGCGTAACTTGTGTGTGATGCAGAAAAGACGAGTTTCTCTCAGTGCTAGATCAGGCTCAAAATAGCTTTGAAGACATTGCAGAGTATAGAGTGGTTTGCCTGTGGCCACTTCTGTTAATGATAAAACTAACTTTTTCCATTTGCCTCTGTATCATTTTGCTTTCATTGAAAATTTGTACTTAATAATGTTTATGATCATTGTTAAGGTAAAACAGTAAACAGATATATTAGATTAAATAGTAACAGATATTAGTAAACAGATATATTAGATATATTAGATTAAGGTAAAACAGTAAACAGATATATAGATATATTAGATTAAAAACATCATATTTTGATTATAACAGTAGAAATCATTCATCCCAAATTTCTAAAACTTTTAAATTAAATCTAAAACACATAATTGATTCCTTTCAACACTTATTATTATTACTACCATCCTTCTCTTCATCATTATAAATTACAGTGGAATTCCAATTACCTTTATGAAAATTTTTTGTTTCTATCAAGCAAAGCATGTATTATATTCACTTTTAAGGAATAAAAAATATTTTACTTATCTTTTTTATCAGTGCGATCTTTGATGAAACAAAATCCAATAAGTAAAAAATTTCGGTACTTCTTTTATTATAACTGCTCTCAAAATTGAATTGGTAATCAACCCAGATGTAACGTATAGCGAGGTTTAAGAACACGTAGCAAGATATCTCAGTTGATTAGCTGTTCAATTTGGGGCTAAATTTGATTCAAAATGCTAAATGATTGCCAAATAATTCTTTTGAAATATTTTAGATTTCTTTTAATTTTTGTAAATAAATTCTGTATTTGGGGAGTGATTTTCTTTCACTTTATAATTTACATGCTTTTTCTGTAGGTAAGCAGACATCTCCCTGCTTGTGTTCCAACAGGCTTTAAGGAAATGGTTTCTTGCAAGATATCTGGTGATGTATATAGAAGGTATGTAATATTATACTTGTTGTTGAAGAGTCTTATATTTTAAATATCTTTATATAATTTAAAATGTGGTAAAATACTGTTTAACTGAATTTCACCTGAGAATTCCTTTTGACCAAAGGGCTAGAGAATGAATCATTAAATCCTTAAACCAGTCTGCTTCTTAAAATAATTTTTCTGCTTCATTCTTTAGAAATAATATACATATTTTATAATGCAGACTGACCTCACTATATATATATAGATATCTTTATGAAAAATTATTGATCTTCAGAAACTAAGCTGACTTTTTTAAGTATTTAACATTTAGGTCAATTAAAAATCTTTTTGTACTGTAAAAGTAGTTGGAAATTACTAAATTATTAAAAGTATTAAAACCAGAGTTTCAAATACAAATATATACACAAGTGTAATATGTATAAAACCAGCACTTTCCGAATGTGTTTTTCAGTGAACAAAATAAATTGGCATACTGTTATCTGTCAATCACTCATTCTGACTATATTCTAGAAAATAGTTTCTTAGCATTCATTAATCATTGTTACGAAATGTAATTCATTTATTACATTAAAATGTTATACAGCTTTATGATAAATGCTTTGTCAATTCATTTTCACATTTGTGTTGTACAAGCAATTAGTCCTTAACTTTTTAAAAATTTATTACAGTGATATGCAGTTTTTTAAAATAATTTTTACAGAAAAATAAGAAAAAAATCTGAAAGGTTTCAGATTTTAACATGTGCTTAAAGTGGTTTGCTAAGGTTTTTTTGTGCTCTTGCTGAGCTCACAGTCTACTAGTCTGCTATTAGACTCACTCCTACTAACAGCCCCTCCCTTTTTTTTGCACATTGGAGATAAAAACATTTTATTCCATACTGTGCTGCCTAAGCTCGCTTTGAAATCGAGTTTGTTAATCAGTAATTCATAAAAGTTTTACAAGATATGAAATAAACAAATTCAGGATTCCATATTTGGGCTTCCTGGTGCCTGTGTTCGGATGGAAGACTGTTATTCGAAATTTGATGTCTCTAGGTATTGCTGTTTTTTAGCAATGCGAGACACATACATTCAAATTCTTCATTAATATAATATAGGGTGATAATATTTGGTGGCAACAATTTCAAAAGTGAAACAGACATTTATAGTTAACCTACGCAAAAGCCATTTTGAGATTAATAGCCCTTATGAAGAATGTCCCTTAAGTGGATTAACAAAAAAATTTATTGAAGCTGCAATGTAACCCATTAACCGGGAAATAAAATTTTGTGAAACTTGTTTCATGCTAGGGACTTTTTTCGCAGTGATAAGTCATCAAACTTCAGGTAATAAAAGAAAATTGCTTTTAACTTTTTTTTTATTTCCACAAAAATTTTTATGATATTTAATATGTAAATCAAGTATCTTCAGTGTTCAAAGAATTAATTTGCAGTATGATACTTCTTGAAGCAATGTGGCATAATTATAAACAAAAAACTTTTAGCTGCATTTTAAAGAAAATAACAATTACTTAAATCACTAATAGGTAAAATACTGAAATGCAGACTAAAATGAGGCCAAATTATGCAAATTTGATTCACAGTGTATAAACGGACAAGCGCGTGCACCGACCAGTTGTTTGCAAATAGTGCTCGTAAAGATTGTAAAAACATGATTGTACATATACATGACTCGTCAACATTATGCCGCCATATAATTATGCTAGAATTAAATATATAAAAACTACATAAAGCATAATGCATTCAACATAATATGGTTAATTTCAATGATGAAAAATGTTATCATTTGCATTTTGGTAGTTTTCTGGGCATGAAGAAAAATTTTGTCACACCCAGTTAATAGGTTAACTTTTTTTTGGCAGGATTTTGTGACTTCATTAAGTAGACATCTGATAGCATAAGTATTTTTTAAGAGAATTGTTCCTCTAATTTTTTTATTACAAGATAAAAATGAATGTTTTTTAAGTGCAAATTAAGTATATATATTATATCTGTTTCAGCTGTGATAAAGTTCTCTGGCTAGAAGAAAGAAACTTCTTTATATTTGAAAGTTGTATGGCCTGCTTTGGAATTATAGGAGCAATAATTGTATCTTTTCGTCAGAAACAGCTAGATCAGAGGATGATGCAAAGAATTCAACAACAAATATCAGCTGGAGTTTAGATATCATAATTAAAAGACTAGCTGCTATTTACTTTGTAATTTATTTATAAGTGTAGTAGTTTCATAAAAAATGTTTAAATATGTAAAGATATTTTACACCGCACACATAAATGTAAATAACAATCGCCGTGATAAAGTATGGAAGCGATTTGTTAGAACTCTATACTGTAGTCAATTTCAGCAGTAATTATTTTTTCTATCTGAACATATTGCTATGTCTTTAATTTAAAAAAAATAACATTTCTATAAATATGCATTTAATGTATGTATGTATAAATGTAACTTGTACAGAATAAACGTATTGCAAGAAAATGTAATTTATTCATTTATCTTTGATGTTACATATAACTTCTGTCCACACTTCCGTCTTCTGAAATTCTTGGAGTCCTTTCATTGAACATAGACTCAGCCTGATATGGTACTTTTCTATTTCACTAAGATACTCACTTTTTATTAATAAAAGTAGCCAGTCAATTATCTAAATAAAATAGAGAAAATTTGGGGTTTTAAAACTTTCACAGAAATAAATTATATGCATTAATTAGCTAGAAAACTATAAAAATTAGGCATAAATTAATACTTAAGTGGAAGGAACCTATTTATACTAAACCTGTTCCCAGTAACTTTGCAACTGAATTCTTTAACATGCTGCTAAATAAATTTTTCACTTACAGCAAAAATTGACATTAATTTCTTTTAAAGAAAGGCTGTGGTGATTTATGCATTTTCGGTATGTATAATGATTTTACTATTCATACTGTAATACTACACTCTCGAGATGTTGCTTGTTAGTATATTTAATCAACATGTAATTGTCAATATTTGGTAACATTTAATACTAAATTAAATTTAAAAAATAGGAACATACTTTATCAGTAATTTTATTCCATTCTTCTATGGTAGTGAGTTTCTTAACTGCAGTTGGGAGCTTTTCAAGTAGTAGTTGGTGGCTTATATTTTGTATTGGAAAAAAACTATAGCTGCATTCTAATCCCGAACAGCCAATAATTGTAGCTAAGCAAACATCAACTAAAAATAAAAATACCTGAAAAAAAATCACACTAAAATTACTTAGAAAACACAGTTAACTTGTTAGGTTTTCATTTTTTCTCGTTAGAGATGATAGCAACATATTTTTTATTAAGTCTAATAATAAAAACATTTAACGTTCCATGTATAGTTTTGTGCAGCATACCTCAAAGAAGGCGTATGCACAAAATAATAATAATATTGAACCCTTTCGTGATGGGTGCCGCAGTCACCGAACTGCTCTCTCTAGACAATGCACTAATTGGATGCATTTTCATGTGGTGATGGGTAATTCACACTGCTGAGCATAACTTTGGACTGCAAATTTAATTCACATAAATCTGTGGTCCAATTGTTCTAATTTTTTTGCATATTAGAAGAGGATCACTCAGGTAGTTATCAGGATAATTTTAAAACTTTTTATTGAATTTTAAATTCAATAAAACTAGAAAAATTCTATAAAACTTCTCTAAAATAATAAAATTTTTGACATTCCTAAAATAAATAAATATATCTGAAAAAAATTATCCAAACAATCAGGCACAGCTCTCCAAACATAAAATTATAACAAAATAATTATGCTCTTACATAAAAACAGAGACATATAATTTTATAGCAAAATAAAATACATAAACAGTAACAATAAAAAATTTAAAAAATATAGTCAATGCTTGTTACAAAAACCCCTCACATTCTACATAAAAAAAATATATAGTGAATGACCACTATCCTAAAATGGATTTAATACATTCTCGTCATTTGGGAACTTTTTAGAAACTATTACATTTTTTTTTGGAACAGGAGATAAGAAAAATTATCTATGACATCCCAGGATTCCTACTATAGATCTTCCAGTCTAACAGCTGAACATGCGACTATGAAAGCACACATGGAAGAATGAGAATTCCTGATAATTTTTATACCAACTGGTCTGTTATAATAGAAAAATTGTCACTAAAATAACTGGTCCTGATAGTGAAAATGTACTGTATAAAAATTAACTGCACTAACTCTATCAATAACAATAAACTAAGAATATGCTGAAATTTAAATGAGATTTCCTACATATTATTAATGAAAGAAAACTTACTTCTTTCATTGTTATCAACTGGTATTTAGATTTTGAATCACAAAGAACTTTAATCCAGCCAATAGTTTCTAGAAGCCAAGATATACATTTTGTAGCTTGGCTTACTTCACTTTCCTTATTTAAAATGCCAGAAAGAAAACATTTGTAAACAGAAACACAGATAAGAGCTTTATCCCTAAAAAGAAAATGAAACATTTTGTCGAATGTCATATAATAATCTGAATAGTTAAGTAATTTACATAATCATAAGAAAACATGAATATGGAAAAAGTACATTTCAGTATTTTGTAAAGGACTCAATTTGATAAATCACAAGACAGTGATATTAAAAATATATATTAACAAATATATTCTGTGATAAATAACAGTTTCTGCTTTTATATATGAAAATAACATTGGAGGTTTTTAGATCTGTGGATCCGGAATAAGGTAAATTGTATTGGCTATAACTCTTCCGTGTTTTCATAACATCTCTTTGTCTCCCAGTAGATCATCGAAATTTTTAATTTTTAGCCTCTTATTTTGCTGCTACTGACATCTTTGTCTTTTCATCCATCAAACTGCAAAATGAAAATAAGTGGCTGATGTAAGGTGTTATGCGAAGAAGAATGCAGAAATGAATGAATCTGCACATACATGCTCAGGATAAAGGGATGTGATGGGATCGTAACCAAACCAACGTGAAATGACTGCTATTTTACTTTTGTTTTATTCATTTGCACTTGACCTAGTGTTTTAAATTTGCAGTTAAGTGACAAATTTTATTATTTGGCATTATTTATTAATTTGACTTTTATCAAAATAAAAAATACTCTGAAAAATATAAGTTTTTCTTTCCTATTCATGATTTTGTCTATGTTTAAAAAAAATACAAAATAAAATTAGTTAAAAAACATAAAATTCAGAACAGCTAATTAAATATCGATATTTTTTTTTGTCAGAATCGCATTACAAATGGTTCAATAACTGAATCACATACTACGAAGTGAATTTAAACAAATGTGGCGTTCTCTTGAAACTGCATTGCCATGTAGCATGAAAGTTTCTCAGTTTTTTAAATTCCAAGGTTGGCAGCTATGGTATTGCTATATAAGCAGAAAACAAGGAGTTATATATGAGCACATCATAGCAATGATTCTGGGGCAGTCTTTTTTCGTAGAAAAGCATGAACGACTTCCGTATGAAATGCATAAATTGCATTTCAAATGGAAGTCCCATATAATATTACTGATTTTAATTATTTTACTGAGTACTCGTGGATGGCAAAAACTGGGTGATGAACTATGTCATGGCCATCTCGTGATTGTGACAAAGCAGAAAAATGCGAGGAGAATACGTTATATAATTGGAGGAAACAAATGACTGACTGATGCAGAAATCTGTGTATCCTTGGGTAATGGTATCAGTCAAGTTCAAACAATCTTGTGTGGTCTTTGGCTGTTTGGAAACTTTGTTGCATATGCATCAACCATGAACTGATGACAACTAAAAGCAGGCACACATTGATTTTTGAATGAAAATGCTTGAAGGATTTCACCCAAGGCTGTGAAACGGTATCATGAAGTCGAATGTTTCACCGTGTTATCATTCTTCACATTAAATTATAGTTAGCATATGAATATTTCAAGATGAATCCGGGCCCACCAGCAGCCGAACAGTAAAGTCACTAAACACTTGGTAGCTCTGACATGGGTTCGATTCCACGTGAACAGACTAGCTGCATGGATGTTTTTGTGCTTTTCCCTA
>KK117069.1:45088-87940 GCA_000611955.2 Stegodyphus mimosarum | reverse complement strand
ATAAAAAAAAAAAAAAAAAAAAAAAAAAGGAAGCTTCGCACATAAAATATCCACGCTTGAAAATGCACACGGATGTTAATGTGTTAATGGAACGCTTTGAAATCATCGAGTTTGTTAATATAAAAATTCGTTCAAGTTTTACAAAATATGAAATAGATAATAAAAGAAATTCCAAATTTGGGTTTCCGGATGCCCATATTCGAGTGGAGGACTATGTTATTCAAAATTTGATGTCTCTAGATACTGTTGTTTTTTCACAATGCCAGAAACATACGTACATTCATGCAAATTTTTCATTATTTAATTTCTTTAAATATAATGAAGGTCTCTAATATTTGGTGGCAACAATTTGAAAAGTGATTCAGACTTTTACACTGAACCAATGCAAAATGCCAAAACAAAATTAATAGCCTTTGTGGGCAAACTGCTCCTTTAGGCTAATAATGATTCACTAGGTTGGAATCAGGGATATAAACTATTCAGTAGGTGTAAAATCAATGTTTTGATGTAGACTGTTTTAGTTTGAGATGCATGTTAAGGAAAAAGATGTCTATGGAACCAAATTATTGATCATACAGATTTATGCTGAAAATTTGTTGTTTCTTCAATATGGTGATATTTTATTTAGTGAAGTGAAGAGAAATTCAGAATCATGATTCTCACATTTTATTATGAAAAATACCATATGTACACAGGTAAAGCATATATATTACATTTGTTGGCAGTTCAGAGATCTGGACTTAAAATCATTTTGAATATAGGGCATCTGGATTTGAGACATTCTTTTAATGATGGCATTTTACATATGTGCAACTCAACCAATTATCTTGGCACAATAATTGATAATCATTGAACTTTCTCAAAGCATAAGCAATATATCAAGAAGAAAGCAAATTCCACTTATTTGAATTTTGCTGCTTAAAGAAGAAACACTCAATCTGAACTTGAATGCTTAAGATAGTGCATTAGCGGTGGGCTCCTCTGTGCTAGGTTCAAGAATCCCGATTCTTTCAAATTTACATGCGTCGAGTGGATTTCGAGATCACTACACACTACCTCCCCCTAAGCATTTCTGATGCGATATGAGGAGAAGCCAGATTTATGGGTGTGGTTGCAAGCCAGTGCACTAATGAGATTGATTGTAATACTGATGTGCGGTGGCTGTGGCTCCAGTGTATGGGCATGTTCAGTTGGATCCATTGATGCACGGTTGAGAAGACCCGGTCTGTTGGCATTTATGTTGTCGTTATGTTGAGGCACAGCATATGTGCAGGAGCGTGTTTTCCAAGTTGCCAATGTAGGTATCACATAGTGTGAGTGACCTTGGTTGCTTCGGGTATGTAGTTGCTTGCTCATGTTGCCATCTATTAGCACC
Source organism: Stegodyphus mimosarum (assembly GCA_000611955.2). NCBI lineage: Eukaryota > Metazoa > Arthropoda > Arachnida > Araneae > Eresidae > Stegodyphus > Stegodyphus mimosarum. Next base: position 86,565 of record KK117069.1, on the reverse strand, counting down.
AATGAGAAAAGCAGCAGCACACAAGTTTTGCATGCCCTTGAAGATGATAATGACTTTGGTATTTGATCCTGGGTCTATTTAATGTGAGTTGAATGCTCTACCGCTAGTGCAAAAAAACTCCCCTGCGCTAGGTTCAAGAATTCTGACTCTTTCATATTCATGAGCATTGAGCAACTCTTGAGATCACTACAGCAGTCTTCAAATGCTCATGATTCATCCACTTTTTGCTTATGCAATTCCTGTCCAAGCTCCAGAAGTACTCGAGTACAATAACAGATATTAAAAATATTTTTCTAGAACTTAATTACAATTGCTTGGTACAGGAGAAATGGTCAGGTTCATAAATACCTCAAACAAAACTCAGCTCTGATTGAAATTTTAATCTTTCTCATCTATTTTAAAATTCATTATTCAAGCTAAACAAACTCCACAAACCAAGTAATTTTATCTGTTCTATTTGAAATCTTATTTTAGCTATATGGGGAAAAAAATAAATGATGTAAATGCAACAATTCCAAATGACTCTAATTTATATCTCATACAATTAACTGGAAGTAACATGACTTGCACTTTCCACTATAATTACTCACCACTTCAATTAGAGATTATAATACAAAACCATTTCTCAGATCACCAAAACTTAATGTATTACTCTGCAGATTACAATGCCTTGAGTAGGTGAGTATAATACCCTACTAAGTACTCACAATTTTAATGGAGGATTACAGTGCAAAACTTATACTCAAGAAAGATGCTCTCAATTTCCTTACCAAATGAGTAGGCATTTTAATGCCAGTCAACTAGTAAAGTGATCCACAAAAATCCCAGTAATCCACAAAATCCCGGTATTCTGTGGATCCAGTAATCCATAAAAATACATTCTAAAATTTTTACCAATAAAATCAATATTATTTCCTTGGTAATTTGGTAATAATATATATCAATATGACCTATATAAATCTTTTTAACTTCACTGTCAGTGTATTAGTAAAACTCTCATAAACTTGAAATTTGATATAAATTTTTTTTATTAATGAACTTGCATGCCTTTCTGAAACAATATTATCATTCCAGCCAATAAAACATGATATTGAAATACATTGTTGTGAAAAGTGAAGCTATTAGTTTAAATATTACTGATGTTGCAATGGAATTCCTGCTTGATCAGGACCAGTGCAACTAATCTGAGCAGCAGAATTTAGAAGTAAAAGAGTTTGCACTGGGTTCCACAAAGCTTAGTGCCTGCCCTGTATATGAATTACTCTGTTTGATATTCTGCTCTATCTTTTTTATCTTGACCTTAAAAACTGGAATGAAGAAGATTATGGAATTTTCAATAAATTCAATAAAACTACAGTTATGATAAAGTTGTGGAAATAAGTGAATGCATATATAAAAGCAAAATAGATGCAAGAGAATTCTGAAAAATAACCTGAGACACCAATTCCAAAAATTTTCCAGGTCCAATTCTATCAATATCTTTGGATATATTATCAATGAAAATCCATTATCCTAAATAATCCTTCTGTTCCTCATAAAGACCACTGCAATACACAAATTTTCAACAAAGACCTTTCAGTAGGAAAAGAGGAGTGGAATATATTTAAATAACAAATAATTTCCTAAACCACTAAAACAACAAAAATAGTGGCTGAGAGAGCTCCTTCAGCAGTTAGCTTATTTTGCACAAAAAATAAATTTACAGTTTGGAGAAATTATGTTTTTTATATGGCAAACTTTTAGAAGGAATTTATATATAAAAAATTAACATTCCTCATGTCTATTTTTATGAAACATATTGAATCAAAGGTAATAATTATGCAAATATTCAAACATATAAGCATAAATGTATATGTCTGCAGAGCTGTGATTGTGGATGGGATATAAACATACAAAAGATTTCAGTGATTTGTATGCTCATACTACTTTATGACATTCACTGAGTTTCTCAGAATTTAAATTTTATAAGGCATCAGGTAAACTGAGCAGCCATGAATGCATGGATAATGGAATGAGATGGAGAATTGTTGGCAGATTGGAGACAAGCAATCATGAGTACTGGTGGCTACAGAGCTCAATGTAACATGCAGTATCATCTGCAATTTATGGAAACAGTTTCAGGACTCTGGATCCATATTAAGAAGACCTGGAAAAGGTCAACTAAGATCCACAATGACAAATGAGGATCATTATTTGGCACTTCTAGTATGGCAACTGAGGGCAGCTATAACTTCATAGCTCTCACATGAGCTGTATGCTGCCACTGAGACCTGAGTTTCATGGTCTGCAGTTACTCAAAGGCTTCATTAAGCTTTATGCCAAAAGACCAACTGCTTACATCCCAATCACTGCAGCAAACAACAGAACATGTTTAACAGGCATATGTTTAACATGTTATGGTGCACACTACATGTGTCTTGGACCCGATTTCAGAGCAGGATAGCAATTTTTACCCATGAGTCAAGATTCAGGTTAGACACGATTCTCGGTGTACTATGCCTGGAAAGAGCTTGAAACATGATACCATCTCTCCCTTAAAAAAGGATCATTATGGTGATGGAGGTGTAATGGTTTGGACAGGCATTATACTGGATCACAGCACTCTTCTACAAGCATTTGACAAAAGTTTCCTGAATGCTATGAGCTACACAGAGGAGATAGGAAATCCTTCTGCTCTGAATTCAACTTTTCAAAGGCATCAATGGTCCTGGGTTTTCTGTTAATGGATGACAATGTTTGCCCACATGGAGCTTAGGTGGTCAATGATTACCTGGAAAGTAATGATATTTGCCACATGCACTGGCCAGCCAGATCTAACCTTAATCCTATACAGCATGTCTGAGATGTTCTTGGGAGGGCGCTTTCACCTTGCCATCCCCTTCTGAGAAATATCCTGAAGTTGAAAACTGCCTTGCAGGAGTGGAACTGACTGTTACAGAACTCCTCAGCTGCCTCCTATCCAATATGCAGTCATGCTGTACAACTTCTCTGGCTGTGAGAGGGGATGATACCCCATATTAGACTCATTTTTAGTTCAATATCACCATATGGATTTTGAAATTCCTGCACAATGAGCTTTACTGATGACCATATATGAAATGAATGACTTTTGAATGTAATATCTCTTTCTCTGTTGTAAATGTATGTTCATACCAAATTTCATTACATCTGTCCATTAGTTTTTCAGAAATTCGACATAATGTGCAAATTCTCTTAATTTTGCATATGAGTGTATTTAATTATATATGTAAGCAACGAACTTTCTCAATGTTTTTAAGGTAAAGACTTGAGTACATATATATAAATAATTTGCCAACATATCACAAATTATTAAAATTTAACTATATTTTTGTATCTATTTTATTTCTTATTTATATCTATCTTATATTTCATGTTCAAACTATAATTTATTTTCAGACATTTTCTGTAGTGGTTTTGAATGAAATGTCTATTTTTTTATTATTTACCCTTATATTTTCAATATAATTTTTTGGAAAAGAAAAATATCCGCAATTTATGACTCACCTGGCTTTAACTGGTAATTTTACTGAATTACTGGTAAACTTAGTAAATTTACAACCCCTAGCCTTTTTTCATGTTAAAGCCCTATGGACAGACAAACAGGTTCAAATTTACAAGGTTAGGGGCAGTCTAATTTAGTTTGAAAGCTAGATCCATTATAATAAACTACAAAAACTGAAGAAGAAAAACTGAAACTTAAGGCAACAAATTCTTATAGACTTAAAATGTATAGCCATATTTAGGTGCAAATGTGTTGCTTTCAAATGTTTACAGCTCCTTACTTTTAGTTCACACACTTTCCACATTTGGATATGATTGAATTTATACTTAGGTAGCAATGATATTTTTTATAATGCTGATAATAAATGCATATTTTCTCAACACATTAATAAAGTTATATTATTTAAATTGAGTTAGAAATTTTTAAAACACAATAATATCCTCTCTATATTTTATTTATGTAATTATATTTTAATTTAGTTATTCAGAAATTAATTATTGGATTATGAAAAAGTACTAGTACAGTATAAAAGCCTTATTCAAAAAGTAAAATTAATTTTTAATGTTGCAATTATTATGTAGATAGTTAATAATAATAATTAAATTACAGATAAAAATGCAAATATTAACATTTACTTTACCTGGAGAGTAATTAATCCCCATTTTTTAAATCCATTTTCCTCTTTTATTGTAGATGAAATAACAAACTGTAAAAATATTTCAAGTTTTGGAGTAGGTAACACAAGGGCCAATCCAGGGAGATTCTTTAGTAACAGAAGAAAACAGCTTTCCTGAACAAGAAAAGATAGTAATACATTAAATAAACTGACTATAATGACAAATTAATCATAAATGATATTGGTAGGTATTCTTATAAGATTTAAAAACAGGAAATTATATTATTCAGGGAAATTAAACTAGTAAAAATCAACATTAAAATTTATTTAAAAATACAGATTGACTAGTGCTGTGTCAACAATAGAATAAAGTGGCAGTAATGATCTGAGCTTGCTTCTCCCAATTTGGGCTTAAGCCTTTAATTGATAGATTATAGACTTAAAATATACATCAGCATGTTTTTACACTTTGGTAGCAATTCAGAACAGCTGCTTTCTATACCAGCAGAATAATGCTTTAGACCACACAACACAATTAATTGCATGATAGTTTGAAGCAAGGCTGGCTGTAAAAATTTTGGAGACCTCCAGTGAAAGCAAAAAATAGAAAAATCATGACAGGATGTTCATATCACAAAAACTATATTACTTTTATATATAATTTTGAAATGAGCATATATATGATCCAATTCACCTTACAAAATCTTTTGTGAAAGCTTCCCTGCCCTTTTGTATACAGACCTTTCTGAAACAGCAATTTCTCCATAGCGTGCAGTGTACCTGTATCATTTATCTGCTGCTGTCTTTCCTAAAGAGTGCACATAAATTAAAAATAAGGAAAAATATGAAAAATCAAAATATTTGTAGCATATACTTCTGGAAACATTCAATAATTATGAAAGAAGTTCATAGGAATTGTTTCCCATAATCGGTTGCAGTGGTGCACTTTTTTCCTCCAGGAATGGTGCTTTAGGAATCATGTTCTGAATAAGCAACTGTAGTGCCAGATTGGCTATCATGTTCTGTGTATAAAGTGGACAGTCTTTTATAATAAACCACTTTTAGTTCACCAATCAACTGCACCATTTCAATGAGTTTTTTTCCTGTAATCAGGTGCGATAGTGCCTTTTATCTCAGGGAATGGAAACCACAAGAAAATACATGGTTTTTCTGTCTGGGAAAAGAATGTTCAGTTACATCTTATGATAGCTTCAAACTGTATATGGTAGAAGCAAACTTCTTTAAATATACAGGGAGAAAAATAGAAGTTCTTATTTATATTTATATGAAGCTTCTTAAATTGTGCAAAAATTGCAGAATTATCATTAATTTACTTCAAATGTTTCTTTCAATGAAAATCTATTTTGTTACTTTTAAAATGTAAAGTAATGTTTAAGGAATTGAAAATATTAGGAAATCTAGTTGAGGCTGGCTCTCGAAGTTTCCTCAATCAGAACATGTGGCTCTTTGGCCATCTCTGGTTTATAAGATAGGTATTTCATGATATAATTGCATCAAAGTTTTAGAACATTCTTGTATTTCAAGAATTTTAGGTAGCAGAATTTCAATAAACAATCAAAAGATATTTCTATAATTAAAAAGAAATAAATATATTTGTGAATAGATATACATACTGGCAATGTATGAATAAGAGGAGGATTACAATATGAAGAAATAAGATTTAATGCATGCGGTGAACCACTAGCTTGGTTGATTGCAATCTTCAGTACAGCTTCGAGCACAGCCTCTAAAAGAACAGCAGATAGTTGACTACTTTATTTTTTAAAAAAACATTTAAACTAGAAAAAGATAAAAATAAATTAATAGACAGATATTTTATTTGTAAGAGATTCATTTAATAATGAAAAATATATTCTTACCATTTTTCATCTGTAGGTAAGGCGTTAAAACAGTGACCCAGTTTAATGGTGGTAAGGGTCTTGGAAATGGATTCCCCAGAGCTGATAAACAAGCTAATACATGACAAAATTTAACATCTGACTCATCTGGAATTTTAAAGAATATTTCTATTATAACATTATATTTGGATATACTGATTAAAAGTATCTAGTATATGAGTATCTGCAATAGTCTAAAAAGTTTTATTTGACATAGAATTTGCATATGTGACAATAAGAAACATTTTTTGTATAATATTGGAAAAAAAAATTCTCATCAATAGAAATTAATTTTAAAACTTTAAAATATATATCTGGCACTGGGTAAAAGTTTTAGTTCAAAAGCAATCATAGCTGCAATTCAACACACAATACATTTAGATAAAAATTTAATTTAACTTTTGATATAAAATACAGCATCATATATATGTTGTTAAAGATAAAAAGAACATAAATTAAATAATAAACAATTTTTGCACACTAGTTTTACATCACCTAGTAAACTGAAATACATTTCATTAAAATATCTCTCATTTGAATAGGATGTAAAGATATGAAATCTAAATGCTTTTCAATTACTTTTCATCAATTATAAAAGAAAGCAGCTAACGCTAACAAATATAAGTCCTAACATTTTTAATTAATTTTAAGTTCAGTTAAAATGGTTATATAATAAAAATATTTACATATGTGTATATTGTAAACATGCATGTGTAAGATAAAGAACATGTACTAAAACTGTAACATAAATTAGCAATAGCCCCTTAATTTTTCATTTTAATTTGGATATTTTCCCTCGTGACATAAACGCAAATAAAACTCCAATAATAATTTTACAGTATTATTAATTATCCAGCCAAATGTATTGAAACTGGCACTAACTCATTATGAATTAAGATTTCATCCTGGACACAATGCACTTCACTCTTGCACCTTGGCTTAGCTAGACTGCTGCTTGAGGAAAACTTTGCTGCAATGTTGTAGGATAAGCTGGTAGCATAGAACATAGAATGTTGAATCAGTAATGAATAGCAGGAATTTTCATTGCACAGAACTGCTGAAAGGTTGATCCATAATGAATAGGAAACTGGCAGCCAAGGCAGATTAAATCTTCACTTTTGTTTCAGTACACATGTTGCGGCCACGAACAACTTGGCACGTTGCTACTAACGGCAATTTCAAAATGTTTATATTTTTGATAGCTTTACAGTTAGAAGAGAGCAGCAAGTGACAATCCGAAGTCCAAAAAGCAAATGCCTTGTGTTTGGGATGAAAGTTTAATTTACAATGTTTTGGTTCTCAAGTGCATTTGATTGGATAGTAAATACTGCTGTAAAATGATTACAGGCTGTTAGAGTTTTAATTTCATTTACATCACCAGATTTATGCAAGAGTCATATGACATGGATCAATCTCGAAGTCATGCGTGCAAAAAGAGATTTCTATTTTTAGAATAAAGAGGAGAATTTATTTTAATTTAATTTAAGTATTAGGAGGCTATTGCTAGTTTAAGTTATAATTTTGATATTTACATACGTTTTATTGAAATATATTTACATATTTTTTATCTTACATATTTTACACATATAAAGAGGAAGTTAGAATTTTACTTGCCATCTTTGTGACCATCAAGAATAATATTCAGCACAGGCTTCAAAATACTCTTTTCACTTAGGTAAGAGTAACTGGATGAAACTGCAAAAATAAGGCATATTTTTTCATAAACTCCTTTTATTTAATAAATTATTCAAAAAAATCCAACACAAAACACTCAAGGAACATAATTTTCTAACCTGTTGATTCAACTTGCTGCTGAGAACAATTTACTGAAAATAATCGTCCAATTTCCCATGAACATATATTCTGTAATCCAGTATCTCTAGGAGCATTCAGAATTTGAAATATGAGCGGCACCAAATCATTTAAGGCAGTAGAACTTCCTGTAACAGCTTTATTTTTTATCTACAAGTGAAAAAGTAAAATTTTATTATATTTAAATACTTGATTAAACTAACTGATGAAATTTAATGAAATTGGAGGGTAGGGCTTTCATGCAGATATTGCAGATTTAATGCACATAATACTTATTTCAATAAAGGCAATATATTTCCTTTAATCTTAAAAATATCTTAAAAAATCTTATCTTTCTTTATATCTTAAAAATTTCCATACTTCTTTAACCTCTTCCCAATGTTAGATAACTTAGCCATATCAGTGCTTAATACAATGTAATTAATTGCTTTGTCAAGAAGTGGCAATATTTGTTCTATATTTATTTGAAAACTGGTTGGGATTTAAAGGCATTTTGTCAGGAATAAAAGAGTAAGAAAAAATTTCCATTTTTGACGAATTTTCCCGATATATTGCACAGGTAAGGGGTTAATTCAATATTTGCTCTATATTGTGAATTAATGCATTTTTTCATAATATATATTGCAATACATCCTGCAGAACTACACTACGTTTTTGGTATATGCATTTTACATTGCAACTTTTGATGGACATGCAACAAAATGCAATATTTTCTTCATTGGAGTTAATGATTTTTGGTAACAAAAAGCCATAGGTATGTCATAACCCAAAGGAATTCCCTAATATGTTTTTCAGAAGAACAGTAAAAGAGCAGTTTACAACTAAGGCACACTAAGAAGAATTTTAGGTATTGTTCCAACTGGCAATCTACTGGATTTTGTTAGTTAATCAGTTTCATACTAGATGGCACCACCTCTTTTTCGTCTTTTTTTTTTTTTAAACTAATGTTTATGCTTATTACACTGATTATCATAAGTTAAGGAAAAATCACAATTACTGAGAAAGTTACATATAGAATTTTATGAAACTTACCCACAATATGCAATACATAGTAAGATATCAAATAACATAAAAAGAAATTACCAAACAATTACGGTAGTATAGAAATTAGCACATGTATAAAATAAACAAATCGAAGGTGTCAGTTTGCTATAGGAAAAGTACCTTCAATATGGAATATGATCGCATCCAGAAGCAATACAGCACATACAGCAATGTGTGATGCTTTCAATAATGCAATCTATCAGTTCCATAGGAAGCAAGGGCCATTGCTCTGCACAGCAGCTGCAAGTGCGGCAAGGGTCTGAGAGGGTGGATTGAGAGCAGCTAGACGTCTCCCTAAAGCATCACAAACATGCTCGATAGGATTCAAGTCCAGGAATAGAGTTGGCCACTCCATGCACATAATTGTTTCCTGTTGAAGATAATCATCTACGATGCAAGCCCTGCGTGGTCTTGCACTGTCGTCCTGTAACAGGAAAACATCACCTACTGCCCTGGCATATAGGCCCACATAAGCATCAAAGATGTCCTCTCTATAAACCTGAGCATTCACGGTTCCCCTTGGACAGACATGAAGGTCTGTGCATCCACCCAAAGAGATGCCTCTACTGCATGCATCTTTCTCATGGATGTTTGACGGATGATAACGGGTTCCAGGTTCTCTCCATATCAGTAATGCCTAATATTGTATTCTAGACTAAACCTGGACTCATCTGTAAAGAGAACATCTCTTCATTGATCAGGCATCCAGTGAACGTGTTGCCATGCACACTGCAAATGGTCCCTCCTACTGGCACGCAAATGGTTGGTCGCCTCGCATACAGACCACCTTCATGAAGCCTTCTACGCACAGTTGACGTTGACACCAAACTTCCGGTGGCTGCAGCAAGGGAGGATTTAAGAAGAGTTGCAGTAGCAGTCCTATTTTTGTGTGCACATAATGTCAAATATCGGTCATCAGCACTCATTATAGCAGTTGGCTGTCCTTGGCTGAACCTCCTACATGCCGAATCTGTGGTTTGAAATTGCCTCCAAAGTCTATGAACCACAGAATGACTCACATCTAGCCATCTGGTCACTTCTGTTTGACTTTGTCCAGCCTTTAGTCTCCCAGTGGCTCTCCATCATAGTTCTGCATTCAAATGATGCCTGGAGGTCATTGTTACGAATTGGCTATCTCAGATTTCTGATGTCACTATCACAGTGAAATATGTGGGCTTGCTCTCACGCATGGACTTATATGCTCCTCGCAGATGACGTATTTTGAGTGCAGTACCACTAATTTGCATGTTGCAGTTTTGCTCAGTTACTCTTACTTGACAACATATTAAAATTTTACACGGTTTGGCTTATTTTTTAGGGATATATCGCTAGTTTCGTGATTTTTCCTTAATTTATGATAAGCAGTGTATTTCTTTCACATGCAATTTTTTCACTGAATTTGCTAAGAATTGTTAAAACGCTGTCTTTAAACTTTGTTATCAATTTATTCTCAGACAGATTTTTTTTTCCACGTTTATATAAGAATTGAAATACGAAGCAAATGAAAAAACTTATCTAAAGTGGCAACAGTATTTAACTTATCTCTCTTGAATTCATTATATATATATCTCTCTCTTTTTCTAAAATTCTGCTTATAACAAATTGTTTATAAATAGGTTTTGAAACAACTAAATACAGCAGTATAAAATCAGGTATATTTTGTTTTATTTATCTGCTCATTCTGTTTCATTCACTATATGCACAAAATTCTTAATATAATCTATATCCATAACATTTAGGGGCTCACTTTTAGTTATACTAATATTGAGTAATTCAGTGAAATATTTAAACAAGGTAATCTAATAAAAAAAAAAGAAATTCATCTTTTTATTCACACACTGAAAATTTTCTTATACACAGCACAACATAGCAAAAGAAATAAACATTCTGCAAAACGTAAAAAAATATTAATATCAAATAATAAAAAATCTCATATCTGCCTAAGTGTAGGGATGCATTCATGGAGCACTTTCTAAGGGAAACTGGCTCATATACACATTACACATGGGGAAAGCTACAAAAACGGCCATACACACAGCCTGTTCACTGGGATTTGAACATTACATTTGAACAGTACTAAGCGAATTTACTATTGTGTGGGCCACATTTAAAAAGGAAACAAGATTTTTTACACAAATTAATTTAAATCATAATTTCATGTACATGCCTAGCATTTTATCATGCATCTTCTATGTAAATGCTTATTTTTCTATGATTAAATTCTGATTTTCTTCGATGAAAAATGTTTTTTGTAAGATTTATTTATATATTATTTCTAATTAAATTTTAACAATTCTAATTTCTTTTTTTTTAATATGATCATATTCCAATAGATTGAATAAAAAATCTTATATTTTTATGAAATACTTTGATAGATTAATTTTAATTTTCTTAATCAAATACTTAAAAAAAAGTGTTGTGATGACAGAAATATGCCTCGGTTTCATTAAAGATGATGATATTTTCCGCTTTGTTGGTTATTTCAAATATACTACATAGTTACTTGTGTTTTAATTATTTTTATTCTTAGAATTACAAGAGAAATAGTGAAGATTCAAAATTAGTTATTACATAATGAATACAATGTATAGCATTTAGAATATTTATTGCTTAATGGACAGCAACTCCTGCTACTGACGCAGAAATATAAATATTGTAACTATTTGGTAGACTGAAATTCCATATAACATATAAATGAAAATCATGGAAATACAAATGCGTAAATGAAAAAAATCATTACAATCATTAGGTAATCATAAATATATTACATTTTATTGTTTTCAGTGACCCTCCTTGTTTTTCATTGCATTTAATTACTGTTCATATTTGCCAAATACAGGATTTGTTGCTATTAATCATTTTTAGAATTATGGAATTCTCGTAGTTACTCATAACAACAGGATACTGCTTATTTTGAGAGAAAACTTGTTCATAATGCTGTTCATTAATGATATGTGTCATATTTTGATTTCGTAGCACATTCATTCTATATTGGTCCAAATTCACATTTATTTCACAAAGGTCTAAATTCATAACTTAACAAACTTCAAAATATGCTAACTTTGAAGTCTAAAATATATTCAGCTTTAAATTTTGGTTTCATAAACTATATAAAAGCTGTACTATAATATCAGCAAAGAATATTAAAACTGAAATTCAAATAAACTAGATTTTTTTAAAAAAGAGTCATAAGGATTTATCAAGAGAATAATTTAATGCATTTTTGAAAAACAGAATAGATTATATTAAATAATAATTCATTCATTACATAATAAAAATAAAGTGCACTAAGTTTATAGACTATGACCAAAAATGATTTTACTACCTGTATAAGACCTCTCCCACATGAATACAAAGTACATAATCCATTCAAAGCAGCAATTCTGTGAAGTGTAGGTCTTTTCTATGGGTAAGAAATATAACAATATTTGAGTGACAATATAAACAATGGCAAATTTTTAATAGGCATGAGAATGTAATAAATTCCAAAAAGATTAAAGAAATTTTTTTAAAAAAAATTTTATTATGTAGAAGCTGCTAAAAAAACATTACGCTTTTGAGGATACAATTGTTCTATATGGCAACTAGTATCTTTTTTTTTTCATTATTACACTGCTTTGTAATTCAATATAAACCTTATACTAGTTTTTCTTTGGACATTTATTATTGAAAGATTTAGAATAAATGGACTAAAATTTCTTCATTTCAATGATTTTTTTCAGTAGAATAATTTTCCTTATTTTTTATTTTCCAAATTTTTATGAAACATTCTTTTCTTTTTTTGGTTTGTTTGACTATTTCAATAAGTAAAGCACACACAGACTATCTATTAGCAAAGCAGGAACTTGATTGAAAAGCAAAGGAGCTATGCAATATTTCAATATATCATATACTAATTTTTTTCCAATTTGTTACTTTACATCAAATGCAACAGAATTCAATTGCCATGTCTTCTTATTACATATTTTTTTTCCAAAAACAAGATAATTCTAAAACTTAGATTTCTCCCCTTTTTTTAAATTAAATTAATATTTCAGATGTTAAGCTTAGAACTACTAAAAAGCTACCTAAAAACTTTTTTCAGTTGTTCACATATCATTTATTTTCTCAGAATATCATATCAGTTTACTCTTGTAAGCTGCAGGGCACATTTCTGTCTTTAAGTTAGACATCAACTGTACTATAAATTTCTGGCAACAGCTTATTATTTGAAATGAGAATTCATCTGCTACTTTTAGATTTATTCTTTCAAAATGCTGCATTTAAACAAGCTGTTGATTGAAAGATATGTTTTTGTGCTTTTCAAAGGAAAATATTTATATTCCTTAACTCAGAAACATTATTAAATGCATGGTATTAAAATATCCAAGTGCAAAATAAGGAAGATTACTAATGAGAAATGGAAAAACTATCAATCATTACTTCTGCATGGAAAGAAAATGCCAAATGAATACCTGAAAAGGGTGGTTCTGTTGTTTCTAAAAGAAATTAAAAATGAGAAAAGTGAAGAAAGTATTAAAATCAATTTACTATCAAGAGAAAGTTTTACATCTGATATTTACACAAGTTACTCTATTTCTTTATCCCAATGACTTTCAAAAAGGTAAACTTTATCAAGACAAAGCAACAGGTCACACTTCAAAAAGTACCACTACATTCCTTAAAAAAACAAAGACTGATATAGATGTCTCAAATATATCTTTTCAACATATTTCTGCAAAGTCTCCTGATATTTCAACTATAACTAGTGCCTTTGGTCTCTTGAAAAGAGCTCTTTCTAAGTGCGTACCCACCAATGATTTCAATGCTCTCTGGAAAGTAGTTGAAACAATACCTTCGGAGATTTTATGAAAAGCCATTCTATCATGAAAATCATGATGTGGACTTATAGTTCAAAAAAGAAAAGGCTATCAGATTGAACATTAAAAAAAAAAGTCTTAACATTTTGAATATTAATTAAACACTTCCAAAATCATTCCAAAAATTGTGTAAATACCCTCTGTATTTGATACCCCGGCTAATATTTTTAGCACCCTTCCCTAAAAAACATGATGGAACATTTCACTAGAGATATTTTTGGTGTTCTCAAAAAGTCTGGATTATATCAGCATAGCTTTCCTGTTACTCTACCCATCCCCCCCAATCAAGCTGTTATGGGGTTTGATCATACATCATCTTAGTTTTAACAAATGATTAATGGAATTATTGCATAAAACAACGAGATTTATGATGAATTATGTTAAAGTAATTCAGCCTAAGGATTTCAATATGAAACTGAATGTGACAATTATCACTCAATTTGTTTTAGATGAAAATAAACAGTTTTTTACAAGAAAGCGCACACCCGTATGCATGTCCACACACACTAAAATAAAAAATAATCAAAGAAAAAATAAATAAAATAAAAATAAAAAAAGTAAAAGGAGGAAGGAAATCTGTTGAAAAACATTTTGGCAGAAAAAAAGATCAACAAAATCTATTGAGTTATAGGTACCCATAAATTCGGATTAAACATGAAATGTCAAATTTTTAAGATGCTTGATTTCTTTCAGTCAATGACTGAATATGCATACATAATTGTAAGACACGAGCTTTTATAGCAACTAAATGAAGGAAAACTTTATCCATCAGCAAGATTCTAAAAAAGATTATAGAAAGAGAATTAAAATTTTTCAATGGTTTATTCTACTTATATGGACTTTGTAAACTATCCAGTGTGAACGTAAAAGATTTTGGGCCCAAAAATAAAATTGGTATAGAAATATTTAACAGAATTATATTTTATATACTTCTACTTTTTATTATGAGTTACAAAAATAATTAAATCTATTAAGCTCCCCTCCCCCCCAAAATACAGGGATTTTGAACAGTCCATATGCATACTTATGTTTGATAATGAATTCCACAGGTTTATAAACACATATAATAAGATAATTACAAAGCTGAACTAAAAATGTGCTTCAAGCAATTAAAAATCATACTTGAAATTATTAAGTGCTGTTTTGAATAAACTATGAAGAAAAAAAGAATAGAGTAAAAAATACCTCATTTGCCAAGGTATTTAACCAGTCTTTTTGAACTTTTTTTTTCATTTCAGCTCCTTTTCCATGTCCAAATCTTTCTAATGCATCAATTAAGATTCCACATGACACAGATATACCAGAACACTGTAATTCACAGTTAATTTACATTAAAAGAATAACTGCATTAGTATGATAAACAAATAATAACTGACAACATCAAGATTGTGAACACATACCAATATTAATTATTTGAAACATACAATTACATTTATTTTAAGAAGGACACTTATAATTTACAGAAAGCAAAGGAAAAACCACTATCCTCCTTTTCTTTTTAAATTTAGAAATGTGAATTAATATTTAAAAAATTAAACAATACCCCTCCCAAAAAAAAAGTCCGAAAGCTTTCAGATTTTATATTATGCCCTAAGGGACTTTTCTTAACGTTTTATGTGTTGCCTTTATTTATTCTTCTTCATAATGTTCATCTTATGTTCTTCATAATTAAACCACATAAAATTCAATTCAACAGCAATATCACAAAATATTTAAAAACATTATATCTTTAGAATTTCCAATAGACATCTTGCACACTGGAGATAAAAATGTTCTTTCCCATACAGTGTTGACATTGCTTTCTTCAATACTGTTGAGTTTGTTAATCAAAAATTCGCTAAAGTTTTACAAAATATGAAATAGATAATAAAACAAATTCAAAATTCAGGCTGCCTATGTTTGGGTGGAGGGTTATGTTATTCAAAAGCTGATGGCTGTAGTTACTGTCATTTTTTCACAATGTGAGAAACATACATACATTCACGCAGATTCTTAAGTATTTAATTTCTTAAAATATAATACAGGGTGATAATATTTGGTGGCAACAATTTAAAAAGTGATTTGCCGTTTATAGTGAAATGCCCCAAAATGCCATTGTGAGACTAATAAACTTTCTGGGCTACAATCCCTTCGGGCTAAAAATATAACACATTTTAGTGTAAAATTCGTAAAATACTAAATCTTGTAGTATTAGTATGAACACTGCCAATAGCAACTCCTGTGCTTCACTGTAGTAATGCTAGAATTGTTCAAAATTCTTTTGGAAAGATGAAATTTTTATTTATCAGTATTATTATTATTGTTATTGTTTTTATTATTATTATATTAATATTCTTTTTAAGGAAATGCAGTACGGTTTCTTTTTTATTTCAGACTAGTTAGAATAAATGCATATTTGCAATGCCTCAATTTTTGGTAATTATTTTTTTTTTTTTGTGCTAAGTTGCCAGGACAACATTTGTTTATCTTGTATTAATTTTTACTGTGTTTTGCATTGTGTATATATAATACCTCTCAGCAATCCATTATTTATTATTAACGCCTGTAATATTCTTCCCAAATAACAAATATTCTAATTTTCACCGAATGAAATTCCATGGAACATGTAAAATGGAAATATAATGCTAACAAAATGTTGCAATGAAAGCTGGGAGGTCTTAAGGAAGTCATTTGCCTCTTTATTTAACTTAGTTTACAATGAAGCACAGAAAAGCCATGAAGAATAAAGAATTGTTTGATGCATTTCCCAGGTATTACCCACAAGAAGTGAAAAAAGAATGTATGATGAAATATTGATGATGTTGTATTTCATCATCAAAAGGCACCGATAAATTGTTGCTAGTATAACAAGGGTGCCAGGTAATGCCCAAGTTACCATTTGAAATACTGATACTATTTTGTGTAATTCAGTAATACACTCATTCCAACCACTTACCATTATTTCAAATACTTGTCACTTAGCTTTAGTTTTATTTAAGATTCCCTTTTTAACTTTCTGAAAGACTTTACCCAGTCATGAGATTTGTTGTCCTTTGCATATATTACCTTATTTAAAAAAAATATTTTGTCGTCTTATTTTCTTTAATGATGTAGAAAACATTTTAATGCTCTAAATTTTATAAAAATAAACAGGGGGGAACAGAAAGAAAATATGAAAGGATTTGGATTTTAACGTCACCAGAGGATTTGTTAATATTTTTTTAAGCTCTCTCTGAGCCTGCTTTCAGAATCATCCTTACGGACACAATGTTTTGTCTTTTTAGCTTTATTCTTCAGCATTACTTTATTCATACTTACGTCACATAAACTTTAAGAACAAAATTTTTAAAAACAGCCTATCTTTAGAATTTCTGACAGTGTTAGGGAATACTTTTTTTCTAATATTTTCTATATTATTTCTCTGAAAACCAGCTGATTTTTTAATTAGTGAGCCTTTAGGCAGCTTTAGCCAGCTGCCTGCAAGAGTTAACATAAAAGAGAAAAAGTATATGATGATTTTAATGAGTCCAGCTAGAGTCATTTAAAAATATTTAATATTTTTAGTTAAGCATCTCATTATTTAAATGTATTTTCATTTAAACCAATCAAATTAAAAAGCAGAAAACACATTTTTAAGAATCAATCACTTGGTTTGCTACTCAGTAACAGAAAGATTAAATTTGAAAGATATGCATGGAGATAATATGGCTTATATTTCAGGCAGTGGCAACATATTACCTTCGGATAGCCAAATTAGTGCTTAAACTTGAAAGATAAGTATCTCATATTTTGCCAAATGGCAACAATCTGCGCGCTGGAGATACAATTACTTCATTTTGAATATTCGAGTAATTCTTTTATTTCTCACTTTCAAATTGCTGAGTCTGTTAAGTAAAAATTCATTAAATTTGTATAAAATATGAAATAAACCAAAAACAAATTCAAAATTCAGGCTTTGAGATGCTGTGTTTGGGCAGAGGATGACGTATATTAAAAATTCAGTGGATCTAAAGGTGCATCAGTATATGTAACAAATATAGTAAGCAGATCTAAAAAATTAAGTGTTTAGAAGGAAACAAAATATTGCTATTAGCATTCAGGAAATATACACACTGTTGCTTAATTACTGATCACGAAATATAAAATTTTATTGACGGAAAAATATATGGTGCTGCATTTTTTCACTTATGATGATAGAAGAGAGACAATTACAAGAAAATTTTACTTTGATTTAAAACTACAGATAACAGAAAAAAATACTGATTTCAAACATACCTGGGGTGAATCTAATCGTTGATCATTGAACCAAGATGCTAAATGTTCAACATCTTCTACTGGTAAACAGCTCCCTTCTGAAGCACTCACCATCATTGCAGATACACAAATACTTAAAATCTAAAGAAAATGTTCAGGTATGACAATATATAGCACACAAAGGAAATGAAAAATAAACATTATTATACAGATAATTTAATAATTTAAGGTTAATTATTATACAGATAAGTTTTTATTCAGTTAAAATGCAAAATACAAGATTTAATCCATGTATTATAAAAATAACATTCACTAGCATGCAAAACTTCAGAATGCATAGTTTGTCCCCCCATCTTTTCTTTGTATTAACTCCGAAAGAAACTGCATGGTAGCCATGAAAATTCGAATACAGACATACTTTACAATTAAAGGATGCAAAAAATTAATACAAAAATAAATATGATGTACTCTGGAGACAAGCAACTGGGCACCTCCTGTGCCTTCCCATAGGTACATATTAGGACTGGATCTTGTCAACTGTTAAGCTTCCATCCCAGTTTGGAGGGAGACAAACCATGAGGGGTGGGCTGAGAGTCTCCCATTTCTCTTCCCCTACTACCAACCTCTTGAAAGTGCTTTCACCTTGCTGCAGATTCTGAATGGCCCCTCGTCATGTAGACACTATATGCTTCCATGCATTTTCCAGGATTTGAATCTTAGTCCATCAGTATGATAGTCAACATCACTAAACACTATACCAACTAGGTGGTATTGATACAAGTACAGGTAAAAGCTAGGCCAGCACCTCTGTACTAGTACAGGTGCTTGAGGTATTGCTGAACCTAGCAGACTGTTAAGCTTCTCCCCAAATTTTGAGGGAGAGCTTGGAGGATGTCCAAGGTTCTGCCCTCACTCTTCCCCTACCACTTACTCTCAAGAGAACTTTTGATTTGCCATATATTTTGAGTGCACAAACCCCATACACTTAAAACATCCATGCCTTCTCCGGGATTCAAACCCAGGCCCATCGATACGATAGCCAGCGCCACTAACCACCATACCAGCTGAGTGGCTGAGATTGATACAAATGATTGTCTCTCCCTGAGGAAGGATAATAAACAGATGCCCTTTGGTAAGGGCTGTGACGTCCTTTAACTGTACTGGTTGTATGACACTGTTTCTCCATATTTCATACCAGATGAAACCCCATGAGTAATGGATCCCATGATGGGAAAAAAATACTGTAAATGCATGATTTGGTCGGTGAGACCCATTAATACTTTACATCAGATATATTATACTCACGTCATTTTTAAATTAAAACAACTTTATATTCTTTTATAGTTAAACAATATTATGACACTAAAATCCTAAAATAGATCAATAAAATAAATTTTTATATTCTTGAGAATTTTTTTAAAGGTACTTTTTTAGACATTATGGCAAACCTTAACACAAAAGAAAATAGTTAAAATAACAGTAAACATTTGATAAAGGTATTTTCTTTTGTTGATGAATATCTGACTCAAAATGACAATTCATTACAAAAAAAAAAAAAAAAAAAAAAAAAAAAAAAAAAAAAGAGCATGCTCTAAACAAAGATATTTTTTGCACTGCCCACACATGCATTGAGTTTTTCTGTCCTTATAATAGGCATATCAGCCTCCTTTTCCTGTTCCATTTTGATGCTCCAACTCTACAACTACTCCTGACAATTTTTATGCAGCAATATGAATGTTTTTTGATACTGCTCTTTCTTTTATATGGTCTTCAGTCAAATCAAACATGAGTTTTTAAAAAAATATTCTGTTTTTGGCTTCAGTCTCATCAGGTACATTTGATTTGAAAATTAAATATGAATTATACACTGCTACATTTAATACAGCATAAAAAAACGACCATTGACCAAAGTTTTATGTTTCGAGCAACATTATAAAATGTCACTCTCTCGTTGACACAATCAGCAACACCTTTTGTTTCATTATGAAAAGTTATGAGTTTAAGTTTCTTCTTGTCATCCATACTTTTGCCAGTTTTGTCATCATGCTGCATGAGTGACAAGAGGATCACTCTTTTACTTCACTTTGGAACATATGAAACTAAAGTCATATCATCTTGGAATCCAATCAAACTCCTCACACAAAGGTATGCTGAGGCAAAATCATCAGGATTATTTAGATTTAAATTTTCATGAAGTCCTGTAAATAGACAAAACTGAAACTGACTACCACACAGTTGTCTAAATTCCAAAATTTAGAAAAATAAAACGATATTTTGAAAAAACTTACATATCTGGACGGGTTGGGTCCCACAGACCCAAAACGATTAATAAGATGAAATAACTCCAGCCTGAAAGAACCTGCTTTGTTGGCAATGTATGTGCTAAATGATGTCCTAAAGATAGGAAGGTAGATGGAACATCAACAGTACAGATGCTGCCATCTGTCTGAAATAATAAAAAATGCATTTGCCTGGGGCTCACAGACCGAACCCATGCAGTGGCAGGTTAAGAGGTAAGACTGCGTATTCTTCAATAAGTAACTGTTTCAGTGTTTGGGTATTGGGTGGTGAATGTCATTTTGCAAAACAGCACATGTTCTGCAGAATTAAAATCAAGGAAGTGTGCTGGCCAATCCATTTACATGGCACTCTCACTTTCTAGCAGCTCTTTCATAGAATCTAATAATCTAAACATGAATCTCAGGCCACACTAATCATGTACATTTATTAGTCAACCAGTAGTTTCTTTTAGCCATGTTATGCATACAACTGACTTGGACTTCCAGTGAACACCTTTAATAATCCTTTTCATCTTCTCTTTGTTTATTCTCCCATGCAGCATATGTCTTCTGCTGGATTTTTATGATCTTGTATATGATATGTGACGCTTTGCCTCTATATTTACATACCAATCCCTTTTTTCCTGAAGTGGGTATTCATTGTGCTAATTTCTATCAGCCATTTTTTCCTATTTCATGAGTGTCTGCTTCAAAATTACATCCATGCTTACATTTTGCAGCCAGGAAGGCAAATTAAATACATATTGCAGTTTTACGCTTTTTGAAGCCATATATTTTTCTTATATGAAATTATAAATACACTGAATGAGCACAAAATGAAATTACATATAAAAATAATATAATTTGTAAAGAAAGGATTTTACAATTTAATTGCTTCTAAAGAAGATAAATTAAAAAGAAATGTACAACTTTACTCTCTTTATACAGAATGAAACAGCAACTATTCTTGATGAGAATAACATTTTTTATAAATTAAATAATTTATGATATTTATTTCCTGAATTTTACAATATTTTTAAATAAAATAATGCATTTTCATACCTAATATATTTTAACACCTGGTACTAAATAACATGTATAAAAGGATTGTGGTTAAATATGAAAGCTTTTGACAGTAACAGCTGTTTTTAAACAGCAGCTCAAACATTAAGTTAAACAGAAACATACACACATTTCTAACTAGAAATTAAAAAAAAAAAAAGTCAAATTTTTTAGCCAGTACAAATTTGTTACTGCTGTTTTTTCATAATTTAAACACCAGTAACTAAAAAATCTTAAATAGAAGTAGTGCTACTGTCCATAATTTAATATCTTTGAAACTTAACAAGATAGAACTCTACAAGTAAATTGATGGAAACTATAAATTACGGAAGGTTTTTTTGGAATACATTATCTTAATCAAGGCTGTTTTCAAAAGATCTATTTCCATAAGTTCAATCATAAATACCAGTACCTCAAAATTCATCGAAGAAGGATCTTCCTCCATGAGTTTTTCGTAAAATACATTGCAAGTAGTTGAAACAAAAGCTTTAAATTCTTCATGCATAGCTTGGGCAACAGATGACACAGAAATTGTTAGAGCAATGAGGTAATTTGAACTGAAAAAAAAATAAAAACCAAAATGCCAAAAATAAAAACCATATTTCAAATTATTGAAATGATACAGATTCAAGTAAATATATCAAAGCAATGCTGAGAAGATTTTTGACTTCTTTCTGCTTGATATTTAATTTTACAAATTTACTCTTTTTCAAAGAAAAGTAATTAATTTTATTATGTGCTTTCATAAGACAAAGAAGATTCATGTCTTTTACAATGGAACCATTTTGTAATTCACAAGTTACATATTTTTGCCAGAAAATGCAGAAAAAAAATATGAAAGATAAGAATAATAAACAATATTAATAAATTTTTCCAATAAAACTATTTGATAATCATACATAAGGCATAGAATTAATATTCTTGGCATGATTCCGGCCAAATGCTTTGAAAAACTAAATGCAGTATTCATACCATCTTGTAAAAATTATGAAACTAAAGCATAAAACAAAAATAAATATTCTTCAAGGCACTCGCTTCAACAATATGCATTATTTTGTAAATGCCATTTTATCACTATATTTCATTAAAATAACTTTTAAAAAGGTTTTCATTCATATGCTTCATTTTATACACTTAAGCACATTTTTGTAAAATTTGTGCTTATAAAAAGTTCAAAAAATTTAATACTAAGTTAACTGGATGCTTTTTTGTTGCTATGAATTAGAGTGTAATTACATTTAGATGAATGCCTAAGCACAGTTATATGCACTATATTTCAAGAAATTTTGACATGTAAATAAATTTGATTTACATAAAATTTCATGTAAATTCATTCTTTTGTAAGTTTTAAAATGATTATAAAATCCACATTTCATGAAATTGTTATTATATAGATATCTCTCATTCTGCGATTTTTATTTAGCATCATCGTGATTTTACAAAACACCTACAATACCTGCTTTTGTTAACGGAGAGGAATCCAAAAATGATTTTCCCTTTCATGGGAAAGGGGCAAATGTGAATAACATTTAGTCTGTGTTTTGCTTAAATACTGCAGCAAAGATTATGTTAATTATGCAAAAGCACATAGATATGGAACAGCTTTGTAGCAAGTTTGAAAATTTTTTAATGAACCATATGAAGGGGGAAAAAATGGTTTGAAGCTGTAAAGCATATCACAGTTTTTCAAGTCTTCCATATCAACCACAGATGTAACAATCTTGACTTGACTGACTAAAGCAGGCAGACACAGAAATTTTAAATGTTGAAACCTGACAGATTCAGTCCATAAGATGTTTATAAATAATGCTCTGCTTCCAATATCCATCTCCTACCACACAATATTGAGCAATTTGTCTGACATAACTCATCACAGCTACTACTTCTGATCCTTCCATAATATACTCACTTCCAAGGTCTGAAAGGTAAATTACAATACATATGCATTATTTCTGTTATTCTTACTTTTGTTGCATGAAGTGTTATTTTAGACACTGTATTATCTCATACACTAATTTTAGAGATTAGAAATACTTAAATTATTTCCATATTTAAAGTAAATATTCAATACTTCCTCATTTTGCTAGTAAAAATTTAATTTAAATGCTTCTTCATTTTGCTAGTAAAAATTTAATTTAAAAGCTTCTTCATTTTGCTAGCAAATATTTATTTTAAATGCAGTGTTTTTGTATTGCGAACAAAACCTGCATTAAAACATTTTGATGGGACATAAAATTTTAATAAGTTTCCACAGAATATTATTTTATATATAATACACATGAAAGAAATCAAAACTTACAGAGGTCTTTCTTCTGAATTTGAATCTTGTACAATCTGATTAAGAGTTTTTGACAGTAAATCAGTCTGAAATGAGAAAAATAAAATTTATTTTTTAATAAAATATACATAAAATAATATAATAAAATAATATAATGATACTGTACTCAGAGCAAACAGAAATTCATCTCTCAAGATGAATAACAATTCTTTTGCTTGTATTAAGACATAAAATCATACTTTTTTTATATACAAATGAAGGAAAGCAAAACAAACCTGTTTTTCTGTATTATCCACTGAACCAATTTCACACAGTGATCGAATAAATAAACCTAATCCAATAGCAGAATAACAGCCTAGTACTGGAGAATTATGTGAAAGATTTCCCAACAAATGCTTCAATAGATGTGGTATATCATTAACATAATTGTTTATCAATACTGGCATTAAATGGAAAAGTGAGGCACAGGAACAACCTTTGACTAAATAGTTAACACTAGAATTTGGTCGAGATAAATGCTGAAAGAGAAGAAGTACAGATAGATTTAATTTAAACTGCCAAATTTTCATGCAGCATTTTAAATGCAATATATGAAACATGAGAAATTATGACAAGCAATAAATACCGGTATAATATTTTCAAAACTGTACTTCACAGAATCAGACAGGAGGTCTACATTATTTTATTTATACCTTTGAACTTGATCAGTGATATTTCTCATAGAACAGGATTTAACTTAGATATTTACAGAAACTGTTTAATCTGATACACATATGAATAGTTTTTACATTTTGTTTCATTTTGCAAAAGCTAAACTATACAATTAATAAACACTAGAATTTTTATAAGAAATTATTAAAATTAATAGGAAAATACAAACATAAAATGGCTATTTATTACGATATTAACATTTAATTAAAGATGATTTCTGCCATATTAATTTTATAGGTCTGTGAAAATTAAAATAACTGAAATAAATTTCCATTTGTACACAATGTAAGCAAAAATTAAAAGTATAAATGAGTTTCTTTATGTGAATATGCATGCAAAATACAATCAAAATTTGCATGTGTCACATTACCGAATACAGGAAATAAGGACAAAAAGCACTTTTAATATTAAAATGAAATTTATAAATTGTTTAATCTCATATACTTATATTTTAAATATAAGATTGCTAATTTATTTCCTGGATGATGCCTTTCCATGGTATCATCTGACTGACACTATGAGGTACCAGAAATTTCATATCACATGACAAATTCCTTTTCAAATAACATTTTGAAGTCATTCCATGAAACAGCAGACTAAAGATAAGCTGATGGATATGAAAAGATATTCTTGTAAGTGCTTGGAATAACATACATACAAAACTTCTAAGAGGTTAGTGCAACTTGCAAGCAGATTTTCCTAGAACAGGTACAGGGTTCTTAAGGTTTGAAGAAGAAAGGAGGGGGGGAATTGCATACGGCCCTCAGTAATATACCTATCATTAACAATAGAATACCAGTGAATATGTTTATACTCACACTGCCATTATCATTTTCACTGCATGCAAAATGAACAGGCCAATATTCTCTGAACAAACATTTTCATATAAAATAATTTCTTTTAAGTATTTAACTCATAATTTTTATGATATGCAACTTTAGTTAAGATACTTTTTAAGATATGCAGCTTACTAATGATTTATTTAAATCATTATTCCATATTAGTTTTAAAGAAATGACTGAAAAATAAAAAACAAATTCAGAATTTGAATTGTAAATAAACATTCTTTTATAGCTTTTAGTTTTCCCTGAAGTATACAATAAATAGATTTGAATTTAAAATATGCTTTATAGCCAACAATAATAATAACACATGCAACTAGACAAAATGGTGGAAAATGATGAAACTAGCCAAGAACATGGGGAGGGGATAAGATTAATGGCAGAACCAGTAATATTTTACTGCAGCAACAACAGTCCAGAAGAGTTACTGACTAACATGGTGCACAGCTCCCTCAGCTGTTTATGCAGGTGGAAATGCAGTCTAGCATGGATACATATAAATAAATATTTAAAGTGCCGCCCAGACGGTATAGTGGTTAGGGGAGCCGGCCACAATACCAAAGGACCTGGGTTCGAATCCCAGAGAAGGCATGGCTGTAACTGTCCGTCTCTTCCTAGGAGGCAAAGGTGGCCCACCTATTTAGGTGCCTCCATAATAAAGTAACCACCACTTCTGGCCTTAATAGTGGCCAAGCCGAAGTTGGCTTAGGGCCCGCCATTGAAAAAAAAAAATGTTTAAAGCTGCCCTGAGGTATGTCCTGCCAGATTTAATGTAGACAGGTCACACACATTTTGGGATTTCTGGAGTTGGCAGTCAGCCATATTACAAATGTGTTTGATGGAGAAAGATGCTGGCATTCTGAATGGCTATGAAAGATTTGATATGTTGTGGAGAAAGTCCATAATCACATCATTGCATGCAGATGGGAATTATCATGTTGGAAAATGGTTTCTAGCAGGACCCACGACATGTATATTACAACACGCAGGATATCGTTAATGTAACACAGGCTGCTTGGGGTGCTGTGCACAATGATTAACACTAAGTATGATAGAAGTAAGCTGCTTCACGATGACATGGAGTGTGCAGCATTGGCCAGGCTATCTTCACACAAGGATGTGTCTGGGCCAAGCAATAAATTGGATTCATCACTTTGCTACATTCCACCAGGCATATGCGGCACAAAAAATGCCAGTAATGCATTGAATTAATGAAGAAATACTATAAAAATTGGTCCCAAACCATTCAATATTTGGCCTTTTGTATATGCCACATGATCTCATTCCAGCTGGCATACATGTGATCTGTGTATTCAGACACTGTTCATGTCAAAAAACTTGCATACTTAGGTTTGAGGTATTTGCATGACATGTGTTGTTGTGTTCCATTGTGTTTTCATGGTGCATGATTTTTTTTTCTGCAACAAGATATATATAAAACATAATAATAAATTAACTATCATTATTGTATCAAAATAAGACATATAATATGCACAAAAGCTGTGGGCAATATTTAAAAAAAACAAACACAAAATATGACAAACAAATACAACAATAAATACAAAAATTGAAAATTTGAGTATTTTATTTCTGTATCTTTCTTGTTTGCTATATCTGGTCTTAGTTTTGGACATCACCTTAACACATTTGTATACCTAGTACTGTAACATACATTATGTAAATGCAACTTTAATGCAGATCAAAACTGACATAAAAGAACATAAATAACGTAAAGAACATAGTAGTTCACAGTACATACACGTATATGTTTGTGTATACATATGTACACAGATACAAACATATCCATGCATAAATACACGTAAAAGGAATATCATAACTGTACATAACTACTAACCGTTAACAGCCAGCTATGTACATTTCCATTTGGTTGAAAGTCAGGTAATATAGCACAAAGAACTGTTTCTGTATATTCAATTAGGAAATCTTGATGCTTAATGTAATTCTGACTTTCATCACAGAAAACTTTACTGCTATCATCAAGGCTCGTATAAAATTTATTTGTGGCATATATCAAACCAGCGAGAGCAAACATTGAATTGGCATGAGATGCAGGTCCTTTCCTATACAAAGTAAAATTGAAAAATATTACTCAGAGAAATATTTTAAATATAACTTGAAGAATTAGTTTTCCATATCCAAATTACTTAATTACAAAGCACTTGAGATAAACAGTGTACGTAAAGGGATATTTTCATGAAGGTTCAGAGCTTCATGCAGCAGCTGGGCTAAACAGAAATGAACAAGCAAATCTTAACAGAATTTGCATATTTGGCCATGAATGGGCTTCTAATAATCATTGAATTTGAAAGTATGTTTGGTATAGAAACTACATAACATTGAATTAATATTAACCCATTAGACATTACAAGACACAACTCTCCAACCACTTGATACAGAAGAATGCAATAGACAAAATATAGAAACTGACAGAAATAAAATATGTGCAAAGCTGTACTTAATTATAACAGTAAAGTGTGTGCAATATTTTACTGTTTCTGTAAAATGTTAGAAAGCAGCCAAGGAGATGGAGAATTCTGAAGTTCCAGAAAAAAAAAAAAAGATAGGTATAAACACACAGTCATCTTAAGCTATCATAAGACAATACATGCAAGCAAGTATACATAAATCAAATATATTTAAAAATAAATAAAATATGAATACTAACTTTGCACTTGTCTTTATTAATCCAATCAGACGATCTCGCACCCTATAAAAATATTTTATTAAAAATAACATATAATCATACGTGTTTCAGTTATTAGATCAATAAATTTGATAAATTTAATCAAGAAAGCATATGACTTTAAAATCTATAGATACGCTTCCTCAAATTAATATATTTAAGAATACTTAGTGTTCCATTTTGTCCCAGCAAGTTTTTAAACATATATCTATATTGCATGAATTTGTATTTTTGGGTAGAAGTATTTGTATTTTTTGAGGTTTTTATAATGAAAATTATTATAAATTATATGTTATAAATCTGAAAGAATTAAAAAAAAACTGAATAGTTGAAAATAAATGAATAGCATAATAAAACTTTCCATTACCATTTATTTTACAAGTGTAACCACTATACTAATTATTCACCGAAATTTGGATAATGAACACCTTTCATTGCGAACAAATTTTTGAACAAAAAATATCTTGGGGGCAAATAGCATAGTAATGAACACTCAAACGAGTAACAAATTACTTTCAGATGCATTATGAGGTAGCTCCAACACAGAATTAACAGATTTTTGAATATCATTTTGATCTGCATTAGAATAAAATGCAGAATAACTATTATTGAAGGTGTTAAGGCAACAAAAATCAGTGTTACAGTTGTAGGGCCAGTTTCAAAGGTTTAAATATAGAACATTTTTTTTCAGCTGAGAAGTACAGATGATGAAAGAGAAGTTGTGCTCAAGTGATAACAATGAAAGGAAGGAAGTCAAGTTATTAGCATTGTCTACAGATAAAAAAATGAAAAAAACTATTATATGATTTCTTTAAAAGCTGAGGGTTTTTGAAAGTGAAACGCTTCTAGAAAAATCTAATTTGCAAATGTAAAATGTTTTTTTGAATAATTTTGGCTGCAGAAAAATGGAAAATGTGACTTTCTGACAAACAGTTGTTAGTGTTAGGCAACAGCAAATTCATGCGTTTTCCTAACACATGGCTTATGTTCCTTAGTGTGAAATTTTAAGGCTCTCTTAATTTGACCAATTTAAATTAAACACCATTGGCAATAATCTGGAATGGGGCCTTTAAATATGAAACTGCTAACTCTATTGATAGAAAAGAAAACAATCTGAAAGCTGAATTTTTCTAAAATACATACAATTTTATAGCTAATGGATGGAAAGAAAGGAATGACAACAGATTTCTTAATCTCCTAAAATGAGAGTGCTTTTAGATATGTCGAAATGAGAATGTTTTAACTGCTTGGTCAATAATACTAGGTGCAAAGACTCTGTCAGTGGACAGAGCTATTGGCAGAAGCAGCTGCTACAGCCGAGGATTTTCCATTACCTGTAAACACTGCATCTGTAGGCAAAATCACAGGCTTTGAATAGGAACAATAAAAATCTGAACTTACTACAGAACCACAAAAATGAACTCAGCAGGGCTGAAACAACTTCAAAAGCAGCAACAAAAGTGATTGCAAAGAAAATGTGTTCAAAAGAAAAGAAGGAAAAAGAAGATGATCCTAGTCCTTTGATCCACAAAATTTGTGAAAAGTTCATGCAGCAGTATCACCCTGATAATGCAGTGGCACAAGCATTTTGAGCAACAATGCCATGTCTCTCTTTAGAAACATTTTAAATGACTGATGAAAAGAAATGTGCATTGGGAAGAATTTCAGTGGGAGAGAGGTTCAGTGAATCTCAAGCATCAGGTTTGGCACAGACTCAGAGAAATAATGCAGAAAACAACCTGACACTTTTTTAAAGAATGGAACTGTACTGCACACAATACCCTTGACATTCTTTTCCTCATCATTTTCTACTTATGCCATCAATTCTCCTTCATACAGACGCAGTAAAATTAAGCTTTAATATATTTACTACTGTGTATAACTTTTTTTTGTCTCAAATTTAAGGATTTCAGTTAATTTTCTATTACACACTTATGCACTGCTGTTAAAAGTTTAAATAAGCCATCAATTGTGGTGCTAGAGGCATTACTCCATTTTACATTAATTTCCATAGGGGTAATAGTTTCAATTTTCAAACATTATAGATGAAAAATTGCCTTTAAGAACAAATTGAATTCATAACTTTGGTCTTTTTATTAATTAACATTTAGAATGTGGTAGACAAATTCAGCAAATAATGCAATACAAAACAAAATATTTCATTTTAATTACTGTTTTTCAGTAATATGGCTAACTGTGGAATTTTCTGCAGTCTCTTTCTCTCATTTTTGAACAATATTGGCTATATCATAGCAGTATGAAACATGGTGAATGCTGAGAGTGAGATATAGAACCAAACTTAACTAAAATAATTAACAGCCTTAGATGAGTAACAACTTCTGATATAATTTACCATTTAGAAATTTTGGATAAATTACTATTAAATTTTCATAAAGACAGGAATTACTATGAGAAAAAAAAATCAAATCTGATTAAACTCCATAATTAAATGGCAGTAGTAATACAGGTTGAAAACATCTACTGCCATAATTTAGAATACAATTACAAAAAGAGAAAGTTAAAAGATAGAAATATTACATATAAAGTAAGCTACATTCTACCAAGTTTTCTATTACATTGTATATTTCTCCATTATGCATTTTTGGGAAATCTGGGTAAATTACATGATGCAGCAGAATTCGGATAATCTACATGCTCTGGGATCAGGGGTTCTGCATATTAGTGAATTCTATGAAACCTCTCTTTCTGAGTTTTTTTTTTTTTTTTGCCTTTCATCCTTTTTAATTTTTACATTAAAAATGATGCGCAATTACTACAAAACAGAGTTACACAGAAAACATTACATAACAAATAAAGAAAATAATAATTTCTTTAATTAATAGTATATATTATAAATATAGTATACTTTTGTTAAAGTTTACACATTAGAAAAAATTACTATCCAAAAATGAGTGCAAATTATGGGCATTCGTGGATTAATGGAATTCTGTGACATTAGAGTTTCATAATTGAAGGAAATATACCACACTAATCCGAAAAAATTTTATTCTAGGGCAGAATAATTTTTACTCTAATTAAGGTTGAAGATCATAATATCTTACCAAAGCCAAGCTAATTTGCACTGATTTTTCAGTTCCTCTGGTGATAAATTTAGGTGTCCATGACTGTTTTGCAATTCTAGTTCTGCTTTACGGGCTTCTTCGCAAGCAAAAAATGCTCTCTCCATGTATCCACCCCAGGCAGTTGGAAGCAGAATGCATCGCTGCCATTCGTTTGCTTCGATGTTGACTTCATCGAGTAAAACGCCTAATACTTGCTCATAAAAACGGTACTGAGCAGCTAGTGACCTTTTAAGTGGCTGCCCATCTTTTCCCATTTCTACAGGAGGTTCATAGCACAAAAGAAGACCAACTAAAAGGAAAAAATATACATATATTAGCTTTACTAACAGGAACTTTGTTAACTCTAGAATTACCTACAACTAGCACATCCTTACTTAAAGCCACACCAATGGCTGAGTGATTAAGATCTCTGAATATTACGTATGTCAAATGGGCTGACCGCATGCGTGTTTTTCCCCAAGAAAATATGAGCCAATTTCCCTTAAAAGACCTCCATAAAGGTATCTCTTCCTTTAGCAGAGAGCTGTTATATGTCAAAAAGAAAATATTCAAATAACCTAACCTAATCTAACTAATGGAAAATACACATTTTAATGGATTCATAACTTAAAGATGCTATTACATAATTCTCACAACACTTGGCTAGAGGGTGCTGTCTGTACTCCGATAGTCAGTAGCAGGCAAGATGCTGTATGTATTAAGATGGGGAAGGCTGAAATAACCTAATAATATATCCCTAATTATTTAACTATTGTTACATTTTTGTTGAGTTATTTCAGGAACATTTTTGCATTATTAGCCACACTGAATCATATGATGCAATATTCGTGCATAAACCAGAAATTGGAATATTGGAAGTAATTGTATTCATAATTCCGAGAAGTTTGGATATTCCACACTGTAAAGGTAAGGTCACTTTGAATTTACAAATTCTGAGTTAATATGGATAAGCTCTCGAAAATTCCTTCAGAAAAGAGAAGTAACATTTGTACTAGAGTTACTAAAGTCATTAAAAGAATTCAAAAACTTGATGAAGCTGCCAAAGATGTAAATTCATTATCAGAGTTACTGGAACTTTTAGAAATGAAAAGAACAGATTTTAAAAAGCCATGATATAGAGAAGAAGCTGTTGAAGAAATGCACAATTCATTTGTTTATTACCTAAATGCAGATTATTGGCAATAAACAAATATTGAAGTAGAATGAAGCAGAAGCAAAAATTAGTCACAGTAGAATGACTAATAGTTGACTAATAATGGCTCTCCATAGCAGAATGCGGAAATTAGTCATGCAAGGAGAAAGTTTCTTTTAGATCAAGTCTACTTTCAGTTGAGGGGGTGAAGAAAGTAATGTTGGATGAGCAACTTAATTGCTTCTGTTTTTAGTGGTGATTCTACAGAAACACTCATGGATAATATGGAAAACTTAAAAGTGAGTTGAAAGGTTTGTAAGAATACGATGACAAAATATTATCTGCCAAGATTAAACCAGAAAATATTCAGTAGATCCTTCAGTTCTTAACACATGTAATATTTTGGAAAACATCGGTACAGCTTTAAAATTAATGAAGTCAATTCTATAGGGATTCTAGCAAATTTATATAATTTGTAAATTGTTTTGATACTGCAACTTGTTCAAACAATTCTCTTACAAAAATTGAAAAATTCCAGTATTTAAAATCCCTTCTTTCTGACCCTGCATATAATGCTGTTGGCGGTTTTGAATTAAATGAGAAAAAATATAATTTATGTCTTGAACTCTTAAAACAAGAACCTGGTAGAACTGATTCAATTATAAATTCTTATATGACAAAATTAAAAAAAAACATGAAAAGTTTTTCTTATGTTAAACTATATGATGAAATAGAAGTTAATAGAAGAAATTCATATTCATTAAATGTAATTGAGGGTTCATATGGGCATTTATTGAATCCAATATTATTGAAGCTGTTGTCCCAGGATATGGTTTTAGATTTTCACAGGAAGTACAGAATCATTCCTTTGAAGCTGCACAATAGAGATTAAAGTTCTTCACAGTTGTATGTATTAGAGACAGTCATAATGGAATATACATCTAATTTGTCCTTGAAAATTCCAGATGTATCTGTTCACAATATGTTGCTTTTCACACCATTTGATGTATGTGGTGTAGAATTCACCACTTTTTTGTAAATAATTTTAATTCAAAGTGTTGTTTACTTATATTGAGCTATGCAGTGACAAGAGCCATCCACTCAGAATTAGTTCTTAATGAAAGTGGTGATTCATTTTTTGTTAGGATTTAGATGGTTTGTTTCTCATTGAGTATTATGTCCCACCATATATTTTGATAATGCCAAAGCTTTCAAAAAAGGCAACTGTGAATTGATAAAAAGATGGAATCAGATAGATAATAATCAAATTAAAAACATGTTTACTTCATAAGGTTTAGTTTGGAATTTTATTGCTGAAAAAAGTTTATGGTGGGGAGATCTCTGAGAGACATAGATACGAATGGTTAAAACTTGCTTAACATTGTTGGATGATCATCTCTTTCTTTGAAATAATTGAAAACTCTTTTCTTAGAGATTGAAGCCTTGGTTAATTCTAGGCCTATCATGTATATGTGCAACAAACCCTTAGAAAGGAGTATTTACCTTACCTTTATTTAGAAAGGATCAGATTAGCCTTTATTTCTTCACAACCAGGTAAAACAGTTTCATTTAATGTGATTGATATTGTTTCAATTAATGATAAGCATTATCTCAGAAATATGTGGATGACGAGGAAAATTTTAGAATTGTACCCAGGACAAGACAGAACAATTTACTTTCTTTTTATTAAAATATCTAAAGAAAATATAGCACGCTCATTACAACTTAATTATTAAATTGGTTACCGGCAGAGGCAAAAAATACCATGTCTGAAAAGAATATACTTCTAACTTACTACAGTAATAAGAACTCATGGATAATAAATGGCATCTGTAAGTCTGTTGATACTGGAAGGAACAGATTATTATATTATTTTCTCTAAAACTGGACAGCAAAAATAAAGCAAAATACCCTACATAAATGTTACAGAATCCAACATTTTCCCTTCTTCAAAGTTAAGTTTGGTTTGTTTTACATGATTATGGCAAAGCCTTGAGGGCTATCTGCCTAAAGAAAAGGACACTTTCGTGGACGACTTTCTAAGGGAAACTAGCTCATAATACAAATTACATATGGGAAAAACCATACAAATGTCAATGCAGCCAGCCCATTTGCTGGATTCAAACCTCGGACCAAACTGAAAGGTTTCAGATTTTAAATTACGTCCAAAGGGATGTTTTTTAAACATTTTGTGTGTTACCTTTATTTATTAAATACCATGTTCTTCACACTTAAATTCAGTTCAAGAACAATATCACAAAATAATTTTAAATGAGCATATCTTTACAATTTCCTATACATAGTTCTCCAGCGCTGGAGATAAAAATGTTTTCTCTGCATAACGTTGCCACTGCTCACTTTGAGATCCTTGAGTTTGTTAATTAAAAATTTGTTAAAGTTTTACAAAATATGAAATCGATAATAAAATAAATTCCAAATTTCAAATTTGGGCTTCCAGATGCCCATATTCGCAGCAGGATTACGTCATTCAAAATTTGATGGCTCTAGGTATAGTCGTTTTATCACAATGCGAGAAACATACATACATTTATGAACATTCTTCATTATTGAATTTCTTTAAATATAATACAAGGCTGCATTATTTGGTGGCAACAGTTTGAAAAATGAACCAACATTTAATGTTTTCGATGAAAAATCGCAAAACGAAAACAAAAGTCCTTCAGGCACAAAGCCCCTTTGGACTATAAACTACATAACATTAGAAAATTTCCTTAGTACAGATGGAATGATTTAATCTAATCATACAATATAAAACTAAATCTTTTATACAAGAGATATTTCACATATTTATAATTAAAATGCTTGATAAATATAATAAAACCTGAAAGATTCTTCTGAATAGCTGGAGATTTTCTTGATTCAATTTGGCTGCACAAAAACCCAGGAACTTTGGACAAGACTTCACAAGTATTTTCTCGTTTAACTAAATGTCTTCTTTGAGTGAAAGCACTTCTAGGTAAATCTCTAACTTCTTGTTTTAGAAGGGAGTGTAAGAAATGAGTATAACCTAAAATTCATATAAATTGACATTTGTGAAAATGTGAAACACTAAAAGTTGAAAAGATAACCTGCAACAGTTATAAAATCACACTGCAGATAAAAAATTCTTTCATTTTAGGAAAATAAACTTTGGTGAACATTTTACAAAGTTCTTATAAATCAGAACATGTGTCAAATTTAAGGAAAAGTTATGCACAGAATTCAAATATGAAATTTTAAAAATAACAAATTTTTTAAATATCTAAAAACTAAAAGCGAATTATACTATTATTAGAAATGCAAATTACGTAAAATACAAAAATATTCAGGTAGTTAAAATGAAAATAAGTATTAAGATGAAATAATATTAATTTATTTAATCCTAAATTTTACAATAACATGACAAATAAATATTACACCCAAAATTTATGGACATATTTTTTTCTCTTGCGTTACCTTTGCATCTTCGTTTTCTCTATTGCCCATATTTGAGCTCTCAGAACATATTGATTTTTGTGTATTTTTACTGTGATTTTAGGAAGCAAACTTAAAATTCTATAGTAACAAGAGCAACAAAAATTAATATAGAAAGCTGAACATATGTTTTTTGAATTTAAAACTGGAAATATTGTGTGAAAATTCTACAAATGATTCCAAAAATCTACGAAAATGTTTAAGAGATGATGATTCTGCTAGCATGATTAATTATCTTTACAAAGAAAGAAAACTTTTATGAAATAGAACAGAAGATTTTCCATTGTTTCCATTTTGATTTCCTTTCACTGCCAGCTTTGCAGTTCATCTGAACACTGGCAAACGTGCGGAGAACTTCAAATGTATGATGTATTTATACGTGACAGTTTGATAGTATCATTAAAGAAACAAATAAGGATGATGAGGTACACAGTCAAAAGATGAATGGGAAAAGTTTTTGACAAGAAGCAAGACATTATGACAGGAATTAAATGTTACACCCTGCATCTCAGTTTGTCTCAAATTATGTCTATAAAAACCAGCCCCCCCTCCTCAAAAAATAAAAAATATATAAACATGAAAAATTTAAATACAAGTTTTTTTTACATCAATTTTTATGAAGTGGGCTTTCCTGCGAAGCTCATGTGATTGAACAAAGCCTACTTTAAGTGAAAATGCACTGTATCATCTCTACATATAATAAAACAAAGAGTCTGTGTGTATGTCTTTCGTTCGTGTTGCGAGTAAGCTAATAGACCCAGGGCCACGAAATTTGGTACATAGGTGTATCTACACAAGAGCCAGTGCACCCTGAGGCGATTTTTTCGAAATTAGAATTAGAATTTTTTTAATTTTATGTTTTGTGACCACATTGCGTCATTTTGAGACATAATGGGCTACAGGAAAGCGAGATTTCACTTTATACATTTCATTTTTACATCGTCATGAAGCGTAGACACTTAGCTATTTTACGAACTTAAAACAAATTTCGTATTTCAATAAATCAATTAAATCTGAATTTATTTAGGAAGGTGAGCTTAACACCTTTTCGGCAGAATTTTTTTTTTAAAAACTTATTTTAAAAAATGTGCTGTTTATTTTCCTTTGATTTTTTGGACACGTTGAAATTTAATCCTTTCAACTCCTTTTAAAAAAGGAATTTTGGAAAAATAATAATATTTTGTATTTTTTTAAAATTTTTTAAATGAAGCTTCCGAATACACTTCTCACATCTCAGATATTTTAAAATGTAGTTTTGGCAACAATTTTCCTTTCTTATTGTTGTTGATAGATTTTTGATAAAATTGCATCATTTTGAATAGTTTTATTCTTTTAAAAATTTCGTTTGGCAACAATTTTTCATTGTATTTCTTATGTTACTGTTTTTAAGAGACTGAAAAGTTTAAGAATTAAAAAGTGGTTTCTTTTTGCAACGGTAAATTGTTTAATTACTTTATTAGGATAATTAACATTTGTATCAAGGGATATTGCTTATTTCATCGTAATATTATGTTTGAATTATATATAATTTTAATTATCAAAAAGTTTTGCATGATATTTTTGAATCTGTTTAAGTTCTTAATCTGTTTATACCATTTGAGTTCTTAAGATTTTGCAAAGGGAAGTTGGTTAATTTATTTAGGATAATTAATAGTTGTATTAAGGGATATTGCTTATTTCGTTGTATGCTTTTTATATGTAATGCATTTTTAACTGAATTTTTTTTTTCCGTTGTTGTTTGTTTCTTTTTCGATAAAATTGTTCTGCAGAGTAAAATTCTGTGCAGTTTTCAAATTTAATGTTTGGTGTTCTCTTTAGGCATTTTTCTGGTACACTTAAAAGCCAGACGAAGGCTGGCCGCGCAGCGGCTAGTTCTAAATAAAAATTACTCTAAATAATTACATTAAATAGAATTTTAGTTTTATAAAAAACCTGCTGAAATTTATAAAAATGAAACTAATTAGAAATTACAATAAAAGTTCTGACAGTTCCTGGACTGAATTTGGAAAAGAAATAGAATTAAGTTTTTAACTAAAGCAAAGCGTACATAAGCTTTCTCCAAAGAAAGCATGCTTATGTGAAAGGTTCTTTTTTAAAGGACACTGGATTATACTTACATTATATAAGGTTAAATTTCAAATTATCACCATAAACAAAATAAAGAATGAACTACCACTGCCAAGATTGGTGCTAAGGTACTTGGCACCAGCCTACAAAGTCAGAAATGGGTCCTTTGTAAAGTTTTTCATTTTTCACTTTCTTGGTGTATTGAAAGAGATTTGGGGAAGAGGTGGAATCAAGTAATATTATCACACAAGAACAGTAGTCTGCTAATTAAATTTTTATGGGTTTTCTTTTAAATAACTAATTCAAAATGCAAATAATTGTCATTTGCTACCCATGCAAGATTTTAGAGACCATCCCTTTCCCACTCCTTGTGACACTCACTGTACAGGCATGTTTTAAATTAGATTTGAAAATGATTATTCACTGCCTGCAGCATCAGCAAGTAAAACTGAAAACATTTTGAATTAAATTATTAAATTTGAAGGCATTAAATTATTAGATAAGGACTCAGAGGTTTTTGATTTATCTCCGCTGCAGGTACGTTTTTAAGCCACATATCTAGTGTGAGATTTCAATATTATGTATATTTTTAGTTACCATTTTTGAATAGGTTTTCATTTTTATTTCCTGGCAAAAATTAAATCCCTGCAGTGCAGCCTGAGCAATGCTCTTGGTAATAAAGCAACGTAATGACCAATAGCCACTCCCAACAAATGCATTAAGTTGGAAATGCCTGATCATTTGAAATAACAAGATAATTTTAAAATTGATTGCCTAATAAACTTCTCTAAGACAGTACAGTGAGAGTTGAACTTCTTTAAAAATTAAAGAAGCTGAACTTTCCCTTTATTACTTAATTTAGAAAACAAACAACACAAAAAACAAAAATACCCCAAGATTTGTACTTTAATGTAATTTAAATTTAACTTTTTCTTCTTTCATGTTTGCCTTGACTGCTCATATCCCCAGAGACAATAATCATACTTTTTTTAATGTTTTAATATTGTTTCAAATAAATAATGATCTCTAGTGTCATCAACTTGCAAAAAACATTTTAATGATTTTCACCAATTTCAACTAATGTATAATCGGAATCAGATCAAGATTTGAGACAGAAATTTTTGTTTTCTAATAAATTTTTAAGATCTTAATTTATGAAACAGAACTTTAATTTATTTTTGTGTCTGGATGGTAATCCTAAGTAGTTTAGAAATAATCATAATGGCAAGTAAATGATGGAAAAGCTTTTATACGATTGTTAAAATAAATATATGCTCTTTTGACGTTTGCTGTTCAAAAACATCAATCCATTAAAAAGAAGGAACATATATTTGGCACAAAAATAAAATGCATGATTATATATATTTATATAAATATTGTAGGGTACATTTACACAAACAGCAATAATTTAACAGTAGCATATTAAAATATACAGTATAAAAAGTACTACTGGGCTCAATACTTCAAAATATTTTCTTTACTTGCATTGAAAAACTGCTGTGATTAAGATTAGATTTGAAGCCTAACATTTCTATCTTCAAGGTTTTAATAATGCAAAAAGAAGACTTCATTAAAATTTCTTATTTTTGATTTTCTCACATGAAGTGAACTGAAGATTAGAATAATATTTGGTAAACTTCATGAAGTAACATATGTAGCAGTTTTCAAAGAGGCCCTTTCTATGAGAATTTCTGTAATTCAATAGCAACTAATTTGTAAAGTATCAAATTTAGTTTAAATTGTCAAGTTTTAAGATATTTCCATTATTCTTTTGATACAACATATTTGATGGTATCCTAAGAATTATTCATATGAACAAATTTTACAATTCTTTTCAGACATGCGCTGTATTTAGAAACAGAAATATTTTCAATTTTCTAATTTTTAATTTCATTCCTCTTCAAGACTTTTTATGCATATGAAACACTTTTACACTTGCATAAATTTTTGGTAAATTTTGATAGTCTACTTTTTTCGATATTCTGAGCAGATCTGAAATGTATCCGATGTGAAATAGAACTTATTCTGAATAAAAAAAAATTATTAATTATGAATTCAGGTATTTCATTTTTAAAGACTGCCAACAATTAACTATTACTGTAACTGATTATAGATTAAGTTAGATCCAATTTGTAGTCTCTCAACAAATTTAATAAGCTATTTTTGATTATCAGCATCCAAGTGGATAATGGAACACTCAATCTGAATTCAAATCATAGCTATGAAGCTGCTCCCCATGATTAAAATAAACAGAAATCAATTTATCTTAAAAAACTGTACATGAAGACATTCTTCCCTCAGCCCTTCATGTGCTTTTCCTCGATCAATTGATAGTAAAATCTAAAATCTAATTAATTAGTTTTTTCCCCTTGGTCTCAAAAATTTTTAAAGTTAAATAATTTGTCTTTGGTTCTATTTATTAATTTTACATAAAGTTTTAACAATTATGTAATAACTAATAAATCTGCATTTTTAAGAAATTATATGTAAAAGCACAGATTAAAATACATTTTTAATGCAACAAACCCTCTCAGAAATGAACCATTTTCATGATTTAAGACAATTTTGATCTCCACACTCTTGCTTATGTTTTCAGAAGCACAGGCTACTTTCAGAGACGGTTATGTTAGTGAGTGGATAGCCTAGAGAGGATCAATGTATTTTTACATCTTTTATTTCAATGAAAAGCTAACTGCAATTTAACATGGTGAACCCTTTCTAAAAAATTATTTCGTGCATCTTAAATAATAATTTAAGTAAATAGAAATGATTTGTTTGGGTTATCGAATTACGGCAAATCACATGAAGGCTATCTCATAAAGAACAGGATGCCTTCATGGAGGACTTTTTATCAGAAACTGGCTTGTATTCACATTACATATGGGGAGAAGAACAAAAACTTCCATACAACCAAACTCTAATTTGGGATTTGAGCCTATGTTGAACTACCAGCATTCAGCAGTCTCAACTCTTCCTTGCTGACAGACCAAGTTATTTGTACTAATATGTTTACACACAACACTACAATAATACATTGTTCACAATATTTATATAATACACTCCCCAAAAATGCATTATTTACTGTGTTTTAGCTATCAAATGCATTTTAAATTTCCCATAACACAATCAGCATTTCCTTATTGTTTGCCAGACAGAAATATGTAGCTGTCTGCAACAGAAATTTAGCTGCACGAGTCAGAAATATGGTAGTGGTGCAGTAAATTATCTGATCTTTATTGTATGCTTTATGCATTGCAATCTGCAGGCCATTGTATGAAGAAAGTAAAAGCTCAAGCAAGCTCATAAAAACCAATGAGCAGCAGTACATGCATAAGGCTTAAAAAGAAGGCCTTTGAAGTCCTGTACTCGTAATGTTTCTGAAAAAAATATATATGAAGCTTATTAGCTGAAAATACATGATGATTAAAAATTAACTACTAAAATACCATACAGAAGTTGCTAAAGATAATCAAAAAGATCACTAGCAATGCAGAGCTATTTTTTAATTTCTAAAATGCTGTTTTCCAAGCCAATTCTCAATTCTTAGAGCAAAAACATAAAATAATGAATAGATATATGGAATCTTGATTTCTGTTGTCAATCCATTTAAGAATTTTATTTATATTTCAAAGCAGTTAGAGCAGTTAATGGAATATAGCATATACAGCAGTTAATGGAAGAAGACATATATGCTTTTTAGAAATATGACCTAAAAAAAAGCAGAAATATTTCAAGCCATTTTATTCATTAAAAAATAAATAACATTAAAAACTTAATTGCTAAATAGATATATATATATATTAGGTAATTAAACTATATTGAAACAAATATATAACTGTTGAAACTGTGCTCTTTAATCT
>KK117069.1:31928-45076 GCA_000611955.2 Stegodyphus mimosarum | reverse complement strand
TAAATATATATATATATATATATTTTAAAAGTTCTCTCTATATATATATACATATATATCTGGATGCATGGAATTAAATCTTTTTTCAATCAATTTGAAATTGGCAATAAGGATCTTTTCTTTTTAAAAAGAATTTTTTTTTCATTCCCCAAATTTTTTTAAAACTGCACTAAAATAATTTTCAAATAATTGATGTCCAATTGCATAATATGTAAATAAAATTGTATCGTTTAAAAAATACTGAATATTCGCAGATTTTCACCTTTATATTCTAAAAAGAAATGAAGCATACTACAAATAACAAACTATTAAATTTACAAAGATGTTTTACACATTAGCAGTTAAATTTTCATCTACACCCTAAGCACTTTATTTCGAAATGGGGCAATACAGCATGTAATATCTTTTCAAAATCAACCATCAAACAGTGACAAATGCATTTTAATACACAGCAATGTAATATAAAGCAAAATTTATAAATTATTAACTTTTGTAAAACAAAATTTATACATTATTAACTTTTGATTTTTATTACACTTGATGCCCATTAAGAGCTCAATTTCATGGGGAAAATATCTATATTAAGCCTAATACATTATATAATTGCATCTTTTCATAATTATTAATAAAAAGTGAAATGATTATAAACTGTCAACTGGTGTCCCTTTTTTGGTGGCAGCTGACTGTGGCACAGGCATACTTGCCAACCTACGACACTGAAAAATCGGGAGAATTTTTTTACAAATCGGGAGATCTATTTTCAATGACAAAAAGAATTTTAAATGATAAAAATAGATTTTTTAATAATGAATTAACTTCAAATCATTACTAATTAATGTCTGAAAGTTCAGTTACTAATTCTTAAATGCAAACAGTACATTCTGCATTAATAACTTTTTGATCCTTTGTTTCCACAGAAAAAGTAACTTTTCGTTTTTTTCAATAGAGCTCATGTTGTCCTTGTATTTTTGTGCACGAACATCGGCTCTTCCACCATGCGAAATTGGAAAATCGCAATAACAAACGGTACGCATCGCAAATGCATTACATTTCTTTGAGGAAATATTAGAAGAAAAGTCATCTGCGTACGATTTTTGAAAAGTACCTGAGTATTTTACCTTTTTCGCAGACATAACTGACATGAAATATCGTAATTTTTTAAACTATTTCTCGAAAGCAAGCATGTTTACACAGGTTAGCGACAAGATGAATGAAATAACAATCTTGATCTTGCTTTGTGTTCATTGGCTGATATGTGCCAGATGACACACAATAGCACTCGATGTTCATTGGAGAAATGGAACTTGACGTTTTCGGACACATGTTCTCACTGACAAAGCAAAAATGAGCCATAATTTCTCACTGATGAAACTAATTTGATTTTCTATATAGTCTAGAGAAAAACAGATGCTTTCAGACACCCCAAAACACTTTTTTGGGGCTGCAAATAATGAAGTATTAAGTCAAGCTACATAAAAATCGTGAGAAACTTTAAGAATAAGAGAAAGTCGGGAGAAATATATTGTAAATCGGGTTGGTGTGAGAACGATCAGAAATCGGGAGAGTTGGCAACTCTGCACAGGCTTTACAGTCCCACTTCTGCTGGCCCTAACCACTACCTCTGCTTTGACTTTTTGATCAACATTGGGTTTAAAAATTTTATAGCAATACTGAGTGAATATTATTGCACTCTGATATGAACTGAAAAAGTCATTTAAATCTATAACAACAATAAATGTTGATGACTTAAACTCCTTTCAGTAGCATGTATTTAATATACTGAAGTTACTGCATATCAGTGAAGAATGCTTCATGAAATAAAGCATTTGAAAGGTCCTGTTTTAGTTATAAAAAAATGTACCACTATACATGTCCATTTAGTACTGAATTATTTTTTAAAAACTATAAATATATCTATAAACCCATTGCTTTGTTAACAAAAATTGCAGTTTCCATAAAATTATATACTCAAAATATGACTTAACACATATATTTGTTAACAATTATGACTGCACTAAACTATAATTAAGAGGTAACAAAAGCAAAACAAATACAGAAAATTAAATTTAATTACAATTTTGATACTAAATTTCTAATGATAATATATACATATTACCTTTAATAATAATGTCATCATCTAAACTTTTCAGCAAGTCAGTGAAGCAATAACCAGGAATGTATGTAAGTACATCTTCAGGCAATTTTCCCATATCAAAAGGTGTAGCTTTCATAGAAGGAGGGAGCTTTAAATTTTGTTTTGCCTATAAGAGATTCAAATTCTCAGATGCAAATTTTAAAATTATCACATTAAGGAAATGTATTTTTTACAGCGTATGAAATTAGTTTGCAAAGCAATGCTTGAAGATTTTGAAAATAATTTACTAAATCTCTGCTCTAAGTATTATATATTTACAT
Source organism: Stegodyphus mimosarum (assembly GCA_000611955.2). Taxonomy (NCBI): domain Eukaryota; kingdom Metazoa; phylum Arthropoda; class Arachnida; order Araneae; family Eresidae; genus Stegodyphus; species Stegodyphus mimosarum. The sequence continues at coordinate 42,661 of KK117069.1, read as the reverse complement.
AGTACAAATACAGTATTATTTTGCATTTTTACTGAGCATCTTCCTCACCGAAGGCAGAATGAAACACATATTTCAAAAGAAAAATACATGTTTCTATGCCATTTATATACATTAAAATTACTTTACCACAAGCTTTTACTACTGTAAACTTTGCTGTTTTTGTATCATTACAGTCAATCTTCAAATATATATTTTATTCTAAGTTTGAATTTACGTTTTGTTTCTTTGCAATCTTGATGTTTATTGTATAACTGCCATTTGTGCAGCAGGTATCAGTAAAAATCATTCTGTCATTTCTTATAAGTGTATTTATTATAATGTTAAATACAAGTTAAATTAAAAAATTATCTTCACAACAACAATTAAAATTAAAAAAAAATATTTCTTACAATGTATCAGAACAATACTACTAAAACAATATTATAATGATTAATCATGAGAATATAAAACAAAGTATTGTAATAATAGAAATACTAATACACTAGAAAACAGGTCTTACAGCTGGAGGAAATTGTTTCAGAACATAGCAATCTAAAGGAAATTCTGCTAAAGCTTTATATGCAGCACTTATAGCAACTGGCTCAGTAAGTCCAGAAATTATCTGCTTCCAAATGAAAGACATCACTTCGCTCATAAAATTATCATACTCAAAGGATTTCACTCGTAGTTCAGGCACCAAAGTGAGCAACTGAAACATTCTACAAGTTATCAATGCCCTATTGAGAGAAAAAAAATATATAATACATTATAACTTTCCCAAAACACATTTTTGACTACCAATTTTTGACAAACATATTGCATTTTTTTAAAAAATATTGTATTTTTTTTTTTTTTTTTGCTAGAACAAAATCATTCTAAAAGAACTGATAAAAATAGTTTCATAATTTTTCTTTCTTTCAAACACAAAATAAATTATAGTGTTATAATTGCATATTAAAGTTTGGTATAGCAACTGAAAAACACATTAAAAAACTATCTTAGTACACATGTACATATACAAATACCTTTTATCTTTGATCAACCTTGGAGCTAATGCTTTCCATGTAGATCGAAGATCAATAACCTATAAAACATAATTATAAACGTTTCATATACAATTTTTTTAGCATCAATAACAGTACAATTTTAGCATCAATAACACATACAATTTTTTTAGCATTTTAAGCTAAAAAGTTAGCTGTAAAGGATGTTAAAATTATTGTCACTAACATAAGATTTAAAACACAAACTACTAATATTGATAATAACATTGTTTAAAAAATAATTCCAGACTTTTTTCATAACATGATTTATTATAAATAATATTTTGCATCATATATAAAATGCAAAATGCAACAGTGGCTGAGCAAAAAAGTTGCTGAACACTGGTTCAAGCTGGGTTCAGTTCTAGGTTGAATAGGCTGATTGCATGGGCATTTTCCCGATTTCCCCCACATGTAACATATATATGAGCCAGTTTTATCTTAGAAAGTTCTCCATGAAGGCATCCTTCCCTTTAGGAAGATAGCCCTGTCAAGCTTTGCCATAATCAAATAAACCATAACATACACATAAAAGAAACCATACTGCTATTAATTATGCATTTGAATATTATGTCACTATTTACATAATAATGAACTAAAATAATACAGACTCCAGTGAAATAGTTACCTCATATTTACAGAGACTTATAACACCATCTAATGCTAAACAGGCAGCGGCTGAAGTAATTTCATCATGCGATTCATTAAAAATAGAAGACAAAGTATCTAGAAATTCTTTCCCATACTTCTCAGGCCTAAAAATGATAATTTGTAAGTTAGTAGAACAATTTAAAATGCAGTTATATAGTACACATTTCTTACAGTCTTGCTGCATGTATAAAACAAACTGAGAATGAAGTGAGAATTCTAATGTGCTCTGAGAAACAATAAAATGTCATACTATTAAAATTAAAACTTCATTTCTATTTAGATAACATAGTTTCATTCTGCTATGTTTTTAGAAGCAGGGAAGGCATATTTTAAACACATTATTCACCTGATAATTCTCAAATGACACTAGGACGAAAAAATGAAAAGTCTTTCAATTTGCCTTTACAACACAATCACGTAACAAACAGCTTAAAAATCTAACAAGAAATGTCCACCAACCGTGAACTCTCAATATTCTTGGGGAGAAACATATACATGAAGCTAGGCATACATAGTGATTAAAAAATTAGCTGACAGAGATAAGCAAATAAAAATATGTAAATTATAACAACATTTGGCAATAAAACATTATCTGGCAATATATTAAAATTTCAAAATATTATTACTTCAGTCCCCAAATTCTTGATTCTTAGAACAAAACACAAAATAATAAACAGACATATGCAAAACCCTAATTTGCATGTACTTACTTCATACATAAGTTTCATTTGTTTTTATTTTATTAATTAATTGTGATTAGCATGATATTCTTCAAGTCAGTGTTCATTCTCACTTTTACAAAAGTTCATGTAAGGACATGTATGTATATCATGTTCACAAAATCCTTACATGGCCTTTTTTTAGTCATGAACATATACTTTCAATTGTAAAAATGTTTTAAATGATGCAAATTTTCATGTTTTGGCAATTTTAAATTTAAGGAAATAAATTTTGTAAAAATTACAAAACTTAACTTTTTATATGTTCCTCTGGTCCTCATACTAAGATTTAGGAAAAATCTGTTTTTGTTATAAAAAATAAAATGCAAGAAGTTTGACTTCCATACAACAAAAATTGAGTGAGATATTTGATATTAAAAATTGAAGATGATATTCAGGAGCAGGAAATGAATAGCAACATGTTTGCATTTGTACATGACTAAAAATAAAATATCAATTTAGAAAAATATTTCTAATGTTAAGAGATTAAATGATGAGCAGATTATTTGTGAAAAATATTGATCAATATAATTTTGTTCAAAATGGAGATCTTATTCAAACAATTTTATAGAACTCGTGTTCACTCTGGTAGACTTCAGTAATTGGCACATAGCCAACTTGTAATTATTTGCATCAATTAAAACTGGAAAAAAAATATTTGTATTTTATTGAACTTTTGTATAGTCACCAGATTATGATTCTGAAGTACTAAAACCTCACAAGAATATTAATAATGTATTTATAGACTTTGAAAACTTCCTAAATTACTTGTGTTAAAATTCTTTCAGCATACCAAATGTAACAAAATTAGAAATTAAAGAAAATAGTGAATCACAAATGAATATCACTGAATGGTTTTGTGGGGGGAAAATCAACTGGAGCTATTCAGATTTATTTATTAATCACCTAATCAATAGTAACTGAAAATGACATCAAAAATCACAAATTCTCAATTTAAATATCTCAGCAATTTTTGACGCACAGGAGTAATTTTTTTTTAAATAATGAGTACAAAATTTTCCGTCATATAAGTGTAAGGGTTAGAGGAATTTATGAAAAGTTGATTCTTTTTTCTACAAAATAAATTATTTTAAAATTCCAAAACATGAATATTTGCATTATTTAAAATAGTTTTTTAATTGGAGTTTTCTGGTATGGAGGACCAAAGGTAGTAAAGATGAAAGCTAGATAAGGAACTTTGTGGAAGCCAACTGAAACTAACTCCTCAAAGTGTAAACAAGAAAGAAAGACACTTAAGATTTGAAAATTGCAGCTAGAATTCTAATGGAGTTCTGAAAATCAACATTTGATAAGAAGATGCTTTATACTGCAAATGATGCTGTGCAGATAATATACAATATAATATACAATGTATATACAATATGCATACAATAATATACAATGTGATAATCAGTATGTTGATTGTGGATTAAATGTATGGAGCAAATGAGGTATAGTAAAGAAATGACAAAAACAATAACATATTTTACAAGGATTACATTTCATTAAATTGAATATATTACACTGGATATCAAATAAAACTGCAAATTGCATACCAAATAAAAATTACTTAATAGTTTTAGTTTGTTTTTACATATGCATTTATAATTGATAATTAATACGCAATTGGAGTATTTTCTGGTTAGCTATGGTTATATTTTCTTAAAACCTATCTTAACAGCAAAAGAGATATCGTAACTGCCATTCTTATTTCTTTTATCAAATGCTATTAAAAGAAAATTTGATATATCACCAGAAATGAGAAATGCAGCTACTACAATTCACAACATTTTCATTTTACTGGATAAGAAAGAAATTTAAGGCAAATAGAGAAAATAATAAAGTTACAGAATTCAATGAAAACTAATTTTTCAAGTTAAAGAACTCTGCTGGCAGACTGCTACATGAACAATGGCTTATTGATGATATTTGTTGAAAAAGAAACGAATGATTTTTAAAGATGGCTCATCAAAAATAAAAACTGCAAATGATTACAGATAAAGTGAGGTTCAGATATACATTCATGTGCAAAATTAAAGGAATTTGCTGCTCATTCATTATGTTGAATTTCTGAAAAACTAATAGATAGATTTTAATGAAATTTGATATGAATACACATTTATCACAGAGAAAGAGCTGTGTTATTCAAAAGTCATTTTATGTATGCATGATTATCAGTAAATCTCATAGTACAGGGATGTCCGAAATCTGCATTGTGATATCGAAATGAAAATGAGTCTAATATGGGGTAAGGTCCCTTCTACCAGCAGAGGCAACTGAGGAGTCCCTGTGGCAGTCAATTCCATTCCTGCATCAGACAAGTGGCTCTTGGAGGAGGATGGTGAGACGGAATTGCCCTCCCAAGAGCATCCCAGACCTGTACTCTCTGGCTGGCCAAACCATGTGTAGAATACTCTCACCTTCCAGGCAATCACTGACCAGCTGAGCACTATGTGGATGAATGTTGTTACCCATTAACAGGAACCCAAAACCGATTGCACCACTGAAAAGTTTACCTCATAGCAGTCAGGAAGCCTTTGTCAAATGCATGCAGAGGTGTGTGGCCATCCAATATAATGCCTTCCTAAACCATTACATGTGTGCCATCATAACGATACTTTGAAGAGGAAGAGTTGGTATCATGTTCCAAGCTCTTTCTACATAGAGGTACACTGAGAATCAGTGTCCAGGCTGAATCTTGACTCATCTGTAAAAAGCACGGTGCTCCACCAAAGTCTGGTTCAAGGTGTGTGCTGTCTGCACCATGCTAAACAAGTTTTCTTACAAGCTGCAGTGTGGAACACAAACAGCAAGCCTTATTACATACAGCCTTATCTGAAGAAGCCTTCAGTCAACTTATCTGATGAAGCCTTCAGTCAATAGCCCAGTGACAGCATACAGCTCATGTGAGAGCTATGAACATGTGTCGCTGAGCTGAAAGTGTCAAATAACTATTCTCATTCTTGGTCGACCTTGTGTCCAGGTCTTCTTGATATAGATTCAACATCTTGAAAATGTCTTTACAAATTGCAGATAACACTGGATATTGTATCGAGCTCTGTAGCCACCTGCACTTGTGGCTGGCCTGCTCCAATCTACCAACAATTCATCATCTCATTCTGTCATCTGTATGTTCACAGCTACCCGTTTCACCTGATACCTTATAAAATTTACCCACCTCCTGTAAATGTGAGACACATTGTGAATGCTGTGAAGGTGTATGAGCATACAAACTGTCGAGAACACCTGGTGTGCTTATATCCCCTCCACAATCACAGCTCAGCAGACACGCATGTGTACATTTACATATTCGACTGGCATACATTTGGTATGTACATTACGTGTACATTTCGTTCAATACTTTTTGTAAAAATAGACATAATTTACAAATTTTCTTTATTTTGCATTCAAGTGTATTTATGAACTGCTGGGAAAGTTATTCAATGTAACAACTAAAAGAGGCTAGTCAGACAGTAAATCATAAGCAAAATTTTGCTTCAAAAAATACAAATAGAACATTGAACAATAAACTTGTGGAATGAAAAGCAGTATATTAGACACTACTTATATTTAACAGAATTTACATGGCAAACACATGCAAGGAAATAAATCCTTCCACAAAATTATGATTGCAATAGCATTATATTTTCCACTGGAAACAGTTACTTTATAATTTTTTTTTATTTAACCACTTTTTATTTATATTCCTTTTTTATTTACAATATGTAATTTTCAGAATTTTTTTGCAGAAATGCACTGAAAAATGGAAGTAAATACAAATGGCAATGCTGCTAAGGGATTGTCTCATTTGCTAAGAAAATGTGGTCAGAGATAACCAAGAATACCACAGTCACTACCTATGTAATTAGATGATTTTACTTCAAAATGTAGACAATCACATTTTGTGAAATACTGAAGAAGCAATTTGGATAAAGTAATGAAATTATTTGCAGCATTCAGAATATTATAAACTGAATCAATAAGTGAAGAATACACAGAATATTACAAATGATTCTGCTCATTTAGAATTATACATAGTTAAAAAATCAATAACATACAGTGCTGGATTTAAGCTGCACAAGCTATAGCTTAGGGCCCCCATTTTTTTGTAGCCACCTTAAAAAATTGTACTATATCTCGTATTAAGAAAAAAAAAGAAAGTTCCATATGTCTCATAAAGGGCTTTATATCTCAAATAGCTTAGGATCTCGTCAAACCTAAATTCGGTCCTGATAACACAATCGATGTAAATTGAAAGTTGAAATTATGTATATGTCACTATTTTGACGATACAGCACTATTTTAGTAACTGTTCAAAATTTAAAAATGCTTCTAAGTTTTCAGAAAATTCCCCTTTGATAATCAAAAACTTTACATGACATAATTTTTCAAAATTAGCTTTAGGTACTTAGCTAAATCAATACTGTTCATTTTAAATGTACAAAATCAGTTATTTTTTTTAAACCAACCTGGAGCTCAAGGTTGGCAAATAGCCTTTGTTAGTTTAAAAAAAAAAAATAGCTAGATGAAAAATAACAGCAATGGTTTTATTTATTTCTTCTGCATAAAAATACCTTTCACAACAAGATTCTTAAGGTATAATATCCTTTCCAAGATCACAAAATGTGAAAAAAATTATATTATTAAAAAGAAAATTTCTTAAATAGGATTAATGAAAAATTTACTCACTCCATTTGACAAATTTCTTTGATAGCTGCTGCTTGTGATATTTTAACTTCATTTATGCCTGTATCACTGGAAATAACTTTACAAGGTTCTACTAGTTGCTTGTGAAGGTATGTAAAACATCGATCTTGTTTTTTCCATAACTGTAGCATCAACTGTATCGCAAGAGCCTTCAAATCAGTCTCATTCGCTATCATTTTAAGAATACTTATCACAGGTGGAATGGAATACTGGAAAAAAAAAATTACATGTTACAAGCAAATTGTAGTGAGAAAAGCATTTTATAAGCATGCATGCCAATTATTAAATAATGAAAATCTACACATGGCAGAAAACGCAAAACTGCATACTTTATTGAAGCTATGTGAAGTAGCATGACATGCATGATTATAGATTGTAAAAAAAAATATGCTTTGGCTAATAAAAAGGAAATAAAATTTTTATGAGCAAAAAATAATGAAACTCAACAACAAAAAGTGAGATATCTCTATTAAAAAAATATAGATGCTTTTAAAAAAGGTCACATGTTAGGAAAATGAAGAGGTATATTTAAAATAAAAGAGAAGTAAAATAAAACAACAACAACAATAATTTAAAAAAAATCACAAATTGAAAAATCTCTTAAGGAACAATGTAGAATATGTTATATTACAAAAAGGGTGGAAGCTCTTAATTAGGATATGTTATCAAGTGGGAATTCAAGAACTTTTTGGAACACAGGAAACAAATGATTTACCCAGGATTTTTCAGAATCCAAGGATTTCCCAGTCTACTAGCTACACGTGTTAAACATTAAATTACATGAGAAAAATGCCTTAAACTCTTATAATACCCTGCCGCCACCATTTAAAATGAGACTACTCAGAGCCAAAGATACACAGTCACTCAAATCCAGGCGGTGATAAATTATCATCCACTGTATTTGAGGTTCATTTAGGACATTTTTTAGAACAATAATACGAAAAATTAACTGCATTCTAACTTTGAAGCACTGATCTTCTAATCTGTTTACTAACCATTACAGTTTAGAGGTATACATATAAGAAATACATTAGTTCCTTAAAATTTTAGGCAATTACACATAAAGCAATGCAAGTTGATTCAAAACAATGTTTCAGGAAATCTCTATGCTTAAAAAATTAACGAACAGTAGCTTTGCTTTCAAAGGCAGATTTATCTATATTTGGTAATCATTTTGCATTATCTCAATATGTAATGTCAATAAATTAAAAATAACTTATTCATAATAAATAATTCTATTAGGTCATAGTGACAAACAGGCCATCAATGGCTAAGTTGTTAGGACATGGCAGATACACAGATAAAGAGATGTTAGATTTGCTGCATGGATGTTTCCATGGCTTTTTTGATGAAACATATATATATATATATGGATCACTTTCCTTTGAAGGTCTTCAGAAAAGCATCTCTATCACATGTTACATATGTACTTTAAATTCATTTTACTTTATTTGAAACTTATAAAAATTATCATCCAATGAATTAACTTCAAGTTGGAAAATTTGTTTCCATGTGTGACAGAGAGTGGAAATTATTATTTGAGATTAAAATGGAATCAGCCTGCAGTTGGCTTTCTTTTCCTATACTCAAAAAGAAAATAGTGGGGGAGGGCAAGTAGGGGATTAATCATTTTACATTTCATCTTTCATGTAAGACTGCTACGCAAATCATCAAAGGAATTTTGAAAATTATCGAATTATTACTAATTACAACACTAACACAAATTATGCTTTCTTTTGGATGATCAAAGCTGAGAATATGCAAAATAGTCCCATTTCAGAAAAGGTCAGAATTTTTGCTGTTTTTGAACTGATTAACTGAGAAAAGGATCATTAAAATGCTTTATTGATTAAAATTTTAGTCTTAAGGATATTAATTTATTCTACTGAATAATGGGAGAATTCTGAAAGAGCTTAATCATATCTTACCAGTGCGAAAATAGGATTTAGATTGCATGGAAAACTCTTTTCACAATTCTGATTACATGAGAATTTCAGGTCAAGTCAAATAAAGCTACGACTGATATGTTCGACCTCAGCAAGAAAAATTCTTTTCCTTTAATTTAAATGCTCCAGTTGCATTATAGCCATTTTTCGAATTTATCACTCGAGTATAAACTTATTCTGCTGTAACAATTCTAATAGATGAATTTTTCAAATATAAGCATTAGATATATTTCTGTAATCTGCTGTAAAAGCCGAATCCCTGAAGATTGTAGTGGCTCTTCTCTTAAATGTTTGCAATAAACCATATTTAAAAACTACTGCTATTACCTATGAAAACTCCTTATTAAGATAATGACCATTTTTTATCATCACTTATATTTCAATTGATTTTCGAACAAGAACCTGAATCACGTTAAGTGCTCGAGTTAAGGCAATATTTAGATTTCTACATGCACATGCTACAAATGAATAATTTAAGTAAAAAACACAAAAGTATTATAGAAAATACAAAAAACAATTTAAAATCTATCAACTTATAGAAAATTCCAGTATTTTATAAAATGAATGCACTCAGCACTAAAAATCATTTTACTTCCAATATATCGGATTTTAACAAAAGTTTCTTACCACCATAAATATTGCCTGCACAAACAGTTCACATTGGCATGTTTAATCATATTTTGTCACATCATTTTTGACATTTGAAAGAGACTTGATCTAGTTGTAAAATTGTTACTGTGTTGTAAAATTTGTAAAAAAATATCGTTATCATTAAGTACAAGGTGCCTGAAATCGAACTATGATGCTACCAGATTAGAACCATCATTTACTTCCAGTTCTATTGCAAAAAGTCAGCTACAGAATGTCACCAGAGTGGAAGAAGATCAGTATGCAACCACTCAAGAGCTTGCTAAGGAGTTAGATGTTAGTGCCATGTCCATTAGCCCCACTATGCATTGCATAAACTTAACATACAAGTTCAGTCGCTGGGTGCCACATGAGCTGACTCGAGCAGATAAGAATAGATGTGTTTGAGCCTACACTAATCTGCTCCAACATCAATGCAAGGACAAAAATCTGGACCGGATTGCCTTATGATGAAAAGTGGATTTACTTTCCCAACACAGGCCTAAAAGGGTGTTGGTCTGCCACCCGTGAGCCTGTTGGGAGTGTCGCAAAATGCAATTTGACAAACAAAAAGATCATGCTTAGTATCTGGTGGGTTTGCCGGGATATTATTCACAAAGAATATCTAGAAAAAGGTAAAACTCTTGGCAGTAAGGTGCTAGTCCATGTTGATGTTGCTGTCAAGGAAAAGTGTCAAACTGAGTTCCGGCACAAAAAGGTAATGTTCTATCGAGATAATGCAAGACTACATGTGCCTGCATTCACCGGCTGGACTCTGTACTGACTCGAATGGGATCTTTTGCCACACCCACAATATAGCCCATACATTGTTCCTTCGGACATCTATATTTTTTAACACCTGCAGCTACATCTTGCAGGTATCATCTTCCATTCTGCATAGGACGTCCAAAATGAGGTTAATCTGTTTTTGGATACACAGCCACCAAGTTTCTGCACCAAAGGCTTTGAAAAACTACCAAAACTTTGGCAGAAAATCAAAGATTTGGATGGTGATTACTACTAGTACTAAAGCTACTGCTTTAATGTTTTTTTTTTTTTTT
>KK117069.1:5282-24899 GCA_000611955.2 Stegodyphus mimosarum | reverse complement strand
TATAATAATTTAAAGCATATAATAAAATAATGTAATAATGTATATTATTGTACATAATAATTTAAGTAAATGTATCTAATATGCCTTATTTATTTTGCACTTTTAGTCTGAATACTATGATTTGGCTTTTTTGTCCTAAAATCCGCAAAATCCTAAAATCCGCACAACCTCTGGTCCCAAGCATTGCGGATTTCTGGACATCTACTGTAATAATAAAGTGAGGTCTTAATTAGAAATGTAGATCTTGCAAAATTTCGTAATGCTGTTCTTCAAAGGGGGGAGACAAATATTGAAAAATATCATCTTAAATACCTAAAGCACTTTCACTCAAATATTTATTAAAAATTTTTTAGATATGACCCTTGCAGAATTTCCATCTAAAACTCAACAAAGGCACTGAAATTCAGTCTAAAATTTACCTTAGATAAAGTCTGTAGCAAACTAAGGGATATTTTGAGTAAACTGCTAAAGTTATTTCCGAAGGCTAAATTTCTTTCACAAAGAGATAATGATGCAAGTAATATGAATTCTGAAACATAAATCCGATCTTTTTCATCACACTCAAATTCACTGAAAACTCTCTTTGCTTTAACAACAAATTGGGAAGCTTCAATCACTTGATGTGAGGTTTCAACCTAAAAAAAGGAAAAAAAAAAAAAGGGATAATTGTTTTAAATAAAGAATATACCATTAAATTATTTTCTTATGTCATCAAGTGTTTTATACAATAACAGAATATGAAATAATGTTAAGTATTTCAAACCAACATAGAGTTATCACACACAATGTTTTCAATTTGAATCTAAAATGTGTTTATGAATTCCAAATATCACACATTTTTTTAGATATTAATTAAAAGTAAAGTAAAACATTCTATTAGTATTTTTTGCTGAAATTCATTCCCTAAAATTTATTAGAGAAGATGATCATTAAGGAAAATGACTGATACACAGCTAAGATTATATAATTTTTTTATGATGTAAAATAATTTAGCAGAATAAGAATTGCTACTAGGAAACAAAAGAGCAAATATATCGGTAATTCTGAAATTTCTGAAACACAGACAGACAATATGCATTAAAAGAAAATTTATTAGACATGTAAATTTAAAATAGGTTATATCTGCATCTGATAATTTGTGAAAACAGTTCATCAACAGAATTCATCTACTGTAGAATAAATTTTGAAAGGAAGGAAAATGAGGCTAATGCAAGAGCATTATCATGCTACGATTTTCTATGATTTTAAAGTAGAGTTAAATTTTTAAAAATGTCTTCAGTATCTCCATGTCCGTGCTCCATCTCATGTGACTCTATTCAGATGACGTAGAATTTTAGACACCCAGAAAGACCTTTGTCAGCTGTAATCGAAGAAAATGCACTGGCCATACAAAAAATGTTAACCATGTCAATCACTGTACTGACCAAATGATAGAGAAAGAACTTAATATTAGATCCACAGCTATACATAAATATATTCACGAAGAACTGCATCTGAAACAATGTGTTTGTTGTTGGGTTTCCTAATAATAATAATAAAAAAAAATAGAACACCAAAATCTAGGGCATGTCATAATCAATAAAGAAACCCTAAAATTCCTTACCATCCTTACCTGTGGTGAATACTACATTATTTCTAAAATCACAATGGTGATGAAATGTTTGTACTATTTTTTGATGGTCCAACATGTAAAGAAAGTAAAGTATGGGTTTTTGATAAGTTGTCCAAAAGTCTGATTCCTGATTAAGAGTGGTAAAGAAATAACAAGCAAAGAAGAAAAAAAGTAATTAATTTTTTTTTAAAGGCCTGCAGAGCTGATCAAAGCTGCCAAGTTAGAGGGATCAGAAGACAATTACAGCTAATGAACTCACTTTTAGGTGTCTTTCAGAAATTCTGTAAGACGCAAAAATCAGGGAAATCATGCTTCACCATGATAAGGCACCTTCTCAATGACACCATGATAAGCAAAACTGACAGTTGAATTTTTTTTACACAAAAATGTTAAGTGATAGAACATCCACATTATTCTCCTGATCTTGCTGTGTACTTTTGGCTGTTTTTTACTCTAAAACAAAATTTATCATAAAAATATATTTTTCATTGATTCCAAGATGGATGGTTTGAAGCAATTAATATTTGGAAAGTCTGCCTATAAAAATGCATCAACATTGGAGGGAGCTACTTAAATACTCCTAAGATCTGGTAGGTTAAACTTGTACTGTTTACTAGTATATCAAAAATTTCAGAGTTACCCGTGTATTAGAAGGGGTTAGTACACACAATTATGAGCATGACAGACGTCAATATGGATAACTGTTTAAAAAATATTTACAGTAGATACTAAAATCGGCATTAACAGACAAAAGTGATGCAGTTAACTTTAATAATTGTTTATATGAGAGTTAATTTCAAATGAAATGATGGAACATAACGTAATATCAGAACCATGCCCTATCTATCACAATAAGAATAGACTTAATAAGCTTAAAACTCAAAATGCAAACAGGATTATAGTTTTATGCTAGTAAATGTTCACAGATTTTCATTTTATTACTGTTACTGCATGGTATTCTGCAAATAATCAAGAACTCTTACAGACAGAATTCAATAACAAGGTCAACACAAACCATAATTAGGATTATGACGGAATAATTGATAATATGTTTACATCACAAAATATGAAACTAAATGTAAAATTTGTAATATTTTCTGTTTAAGTAAGAAGTGACCAAAAATTACATTTTACCTGTAAAAATGGAATAAATCGCAGCATATAAAATGCTGTTCTAGGCTGAGATGATACTATATCAATAAGTGTTTCTAATAATAAAACTTTGGAATAATCAATCCTTTTTCGTCGAGTAGGGTTGGATAAAATATAGCAAATAACAGGTTCCATTACTTGGAAGCCTCTAAATAAATAAAATTTATGTTTTAATATAAAAATAAAACAAAATTTTTAACAATGAAAGATATCAAATTTTAATGCAAGAATGAATTAGCTAATACAATAATAATATATCTATCTTCTCAAAAGATGATATTAAAAATAAATTTTTCTTCTAGACTCTGTTTTAAGATAGAATTCTTCACTTTTATACATAACAGTTCTGGATTTTAAAACATATCCAGACATAGTCACAGTTTTTTTTCTTTCTGTAACATTCATTTTTCATTAATACACTAATTACTCACTTTTATCCCAATTTAATTTAGTAATTTATAACATCGTACATATTCAAATAAACTTTTACGCCTACAATAGATTATCCGTTATATATTTAAAATGTCATTCAAATCAAAATTTTACCAAGGAAAAGTTATTCCCATTTTTTTAATGAACTGGATTTAATAATGCATCATTTAAACATATGATATCTTTCGAAATTAGATGCTCTTAATTGTTCTAAAATTATTTTTACAGGCAAAGAAATAGTTTAAAATTAAAAAACTAATTAATAACTTCAATACATAACTAATCAAATTTTATTCGATGACATAGCTAACAATTTTTATACTTGCAGAAATATTTACAAGATATTTTGGCAGCAACCCTGATTGGTATGGTGGTTAGTGTGACCAGCTGCTATAGTGTTAGGCTTGGGTTTGAATTCTAAGAAAGAAATGATGTTTGCTGTTGTTGATCCCCCCTATTTGTGGATACAAGATACATCACATCTATGGCAGATCTTAGAACCATTCTTGGTAGTTTGATAACTCAACTAACTTATTTGGCTGCTCCTGAAGGATGCTAATCATCAAGTATCCAGTCATCAGAACATAGACGTTTGGGGCAATAGAAGTTTTAACAAAAGAATTCCAAGTTCTTATAGTATACCAGTTCTAATGTTTAATAAATCAATCTTTATTCAATGCAAAACATTGATTAACCTCTTTCACACATAGTATACTGTAACTATATATTACTACTTATTCACATAAACTGAAAGATTAAATTTGAAAACTTCATGAAATAAATAAGATTTTCAATTATAAACACTACATTAACTAGTGACACATAGCCGTGATTTTAATGTTATTAATTATCTGATAATGTCCTTTAAAACAATATAAAAGAATCAGATTAAAAATAACTTGATACTATTTATCAAAATTCATTACCTAAATTAAGATACGAAGGAAACAGCAAACTTAAACCACCTGAAAATTATATGCAAATTCTTTTCATTGATCTGTGAACATGAACATGATTTTTGTTACAAACTTCATTTGGGTCTTTACCATTAGAGAACAACATGGTCAAGCAATTTTTTACAAAAAGTTATATATGCCGACATTGCCTAATAGCCATTACATTTAAGATGCTGCTTTAATTTTTTACATAAACGTTTTTGTTTTCAAAGTAAGTTTTGTCAATAAAAAGTTTATAAGAGACATTCTGTTTTGCTTTTTAATCACTGAAATAACTAAATGTATTTTTTACATTTAGAACAATTTTGCTACAGCTGCAAGTATGTTTTCTTATAGAAAATATCTTCTTCTCACCCCCCCCCATTTTAGAAGATTTATATGAAAACATTTCTTCATAAAGGTGAAAAATTTTTCAACATGAAAAAAAAGTCTTCATTTGAAGGATTTGGTTTAGGTTTTATGTGATTACAGCAAAATCTTCAGGGCTATATGTCTAAGGGAAGGGATGCCTTTGTGTAAGATTTTCTAATGGAAACTGGCTCGCAATAACACGTTACACATGGGGACCATGCATGGAAAACTGTCCATGCAGCCAACAAGTTCTTGGGATTTGAACCTCAGACCGAACTACCAGTGTTCAGCAGTTTTACTGCTCAGCCTTCATTGGAAGGAATCAGTGCTATATTTAGCCACATTAATAATAAAAAATTAGATTAAAAAATACAATGAATTTAATTAAATTAATTATATAATAGTAACTTCTGCATACATTACCTACATTTAACTACGCATTATGATAAGTTACTTTTAACTTTTACTTAGAGTTACTTACTTACTTAGAGTTAATAATTATGCATATTTATCTAATAACAACTATATATATTTATGTAACAACAATGGTTGATGCTATGAAATTTTAAAGAATAAAAAAATTAATGTGTATGTTATACTAGTATAAAATGTTAAATGAAACTATTATCTCTCCTCAAACTATTTATAAAAGATGATCCATAACAGACATAAAAGATGATCCATAACAGACATTAAAAATACAAATAGGAAAAAAATAATTATGAAAAAAGAAATTACACATAAATACTAATTTAATTTGCAAATTTAATTACCTAAAATTATCTTCATCAATAGCTTCTGAAATACTTTCAAGAATAAGGGGCAAATAATCATCATTATTTTGCAAAACAGTAATTAAAGGATGCTTTGGGCAGCTATAAAAGAATATAAATATAAAAACACATATAAAACTCTGTATTAATTCCACATACATATATATTTGGTTAATATACTATAATGTTTGTATGCACAAGCATTGTAGTACAAACTGCATATGAATCACTTGAGAAAACATCCTCACATATTAATATTACTTGAAATATAATAAATATGTTAAATTAAACTAAGTTATAAAATTAGAGGAAAAAAAATCAATAAACATTTAACCAAAGATACAGTAAAATTCTGCATATCACTTAAATACCCAAATAACGAATCATTTTTTTATTTAAAATAAAATGAAAAAAATTATAAAGGCTACTTTTGATTCTCTTCAAAGAAATAGATATGATGATATACCATATTTCTTTCCAACACATACTTCCCCATAGTACTTTTCAGTTTATGATTTAGAAAATTCTGATTCGTGGTAATAATGTAAAATGTGAACACATATATGAAAGTACTAATCTGTAAGCAAGAAGAATGTGATTGAAATTGATAAATCATTTGAAATGCATAATACACATGCATAACATTACTAACTTTATGTATACTTTTTAATGTGCTGTGCTTATGATTTAAGCTGTATTAATTTAGAAGTCAAATAACAAGAATCAGTGTTATATTTGCAAATTTTCACATAGACTATGAAAATTTGCAAATATAACGCTGATTTTTGTCGTATGACTTCTAAATCAATATTTGCTTGGCGTGTTTGTTATTTAACTTAATTTAAGCTGTATCTTCGGAAACAGTATACATTGTGTATTTTCCCCCTCCTAGTTTTCAAGTGGTAAAATCAACAGGAAAAAGGTACAGAGTATGTGAGTAAATATGTTATCACAAAAATATTTCTGATAAAAAACTATTTTACACTCAATATTAAAGGTATAAGTACAAACACATATCTAAAACTTACTGAAGAGAATAATGAGACACTCTGTTAGTTTCACCGGTCTGGGTGTATTCAAACATCATAACTGCAGAAATTGCTTTTACAAGCACATATGCATTGCTGGAAAATATAATAAAAAACTGGTAAATTTAATTTAAAATCATTATTTCAGAAAATGTCATTAAAGTTAAAAACCAAAAAGGTACTTATGTAATAACGACTAACCAGAGCTTCAGATAACAATTTGCCAGAAAATATCAATTCTGCATTAATTACCATCTAAAAATTGGCTTAGTTCATTACCGCAAAGCACATGAGGGCTATCTGCCTAAAGGGAAGAATGTCTTTGTAAATGACTTTCTAGGGTAAACTGGCTCGCATATGCATTACACATGGGAAAACCATGAAAATGCCCATACAGCCTGCCCATTCACTGGCATTTGAAGCCCGGACTGAACTACCAGTGTTCAGCGACTTTATCGCAAGGCTGCTGATGGGCCTCTCGTTTGAAAGAATTTGCCAAATGACAGAAAGGAAAAGATGTACTTTGGCTGGAATCATGGGCAATTGAAATGCTGATAATGTTCTAATTCCCATACTATGAAATTATATATTACTAATGACTGTGGAAGTTCTATAATGCAAAGTGCATGCAGAAAGAAGACAGGACTGATACCGAAAAATTGTTTTGATGGAAGATGGATGACATTTGCAATAAATGTGTGATATATTTACTTTAAAAGTAAATTAACATTAGCCAAATTTAAAAAGTAAATAAATAAATCAAAGAGGAAAGAAAAAGAATTGGGTATAGCAGGAATAAGTACCATATACTGGAAATCATTTTCAAGAAATGAACATCACTGAAAGAGGTGCTGGTATCAAAATACAAATACAAAATACCTGGTACTTAGTTTGGTACTAATACTACCTTGGCAACAACTAAGCTTCCTGATAGCAATTAGTATACAAGTACTTAGAAAAGAAAATCTTTATTCATTACATTTCCAATTTTAATATAACAAACAAACAAACAAAATACAAAATATTGCAAATTTAAGGAAAAAATATACTTACCACGTAGGACTAATAATACTTAGAAACTTGTTCATGACATATTTGACATCAAGATGCCGATTAGTAACCAAAGAAACTATTCCTTGAATTGCGAGATTCGATGTTTCGGTGGATTCATCAGCACATGCCTCCCAAATTAAGTTCAATTCCTGTATCTTGAGTAAAATGAAGAGATATACATAAAGATCATAAAGCAACAACTTAATGTTTAAAAAAATGAAAAATAGTAATTTTAATAAAAGAAACACTAAATTAGAGGAAAAAATGCAACTTGCATATATGAAAAATAACAAATAATCAAATTGAAATCAAGTGCTCTTCTAAAAGCTTTTAAAGATGTAAAAATAAAGTTATATGCCAATAAATAAAGCCAGATATGTAGCTTTTTAACTTGTGGGGTTAGCAAGTACCACAGTGTTTTCCACACTATACTTTCTTGTTTTATTTCTGGGTTACACTGGAGAAGCAATGTTTCACTGGACTTGAGCCATGAATAAAAAATTTTGGTCCTTTCTGATTATTTGCACCCCTAGCAAAAAGTAATGAACACATCTGTGGTCAGGTTTTCACCAAGCTGATGCACGAAAGGCAATAGCCATTTTCAAAATGGTGGTGCAATAACAATTTCTTTCAAGAGCAATCAGTCAATAAATTAAAAAAGACAACATTGGTAATAAAGCATTTACCTTCTTCAAGAAATTCTTTTTTGTGTTGTTGATCACCCATGTATATAGCGATCTGTTTTTGTTAAAAAAAAAAAAAAAAAAAAAAAAAAAAAAAAAAAACCACAGAAATGCGAAAACTTGGCATCTGTTTAATTTTGGTACTACACACCAAAGAAAACTAACATGTGCTATACTGTGCACATACCTGGGTTGCCACATAAGTGGTGACACACTTTTTGGTGACACTGTGGGTTGCCACATTAACTATTTTGGCAACATACCAATTTGCTTCATGAATATTTTTTTGCAACTTTTCGGCTGGGATGTAGCTAATCAGAAAGTATCAAAATGGCATTTGGATGGCAGTTTTAAAGATGCTTAATGCTTTGCCATTTCAGATACCAACATCCTAGATATCCAAATCATCAACATTCCTGTTTTCTATGAAGGAAATTTTTCCACTGATCCAAATGAAATGCCCATTTCTATAGATTACCACAAGACTATTATATCGGTACTTACGTACTATGATGACTACCTTGGCGCCATTTGAAGATAAAAATCTTCATTGGCATTTTTTATTTTATGTTTATAAATTAAATAAAAGAACTTCATCAAAGCAAATTAAGGTACTTACGTATTATGACGACTACCTAGATATCTCGCCAAATCCGGCGACCTTTGTATGTTATATAGGTTAAGCCTAACATTGGTTATAAGCGGGATTTGAACCTGAGTCCTTCGGCACGGCAGTCGGCGACGCTAACCACTATACCGGTTGGGCGGCTATAAAAAAAGGTTAACCCTAATACACGTTATAGAGGCGCTGAAATAAAGAGTATTATCTCGCACTAGTCCCGCATTTGCTATTACCATAGCTTTTTTTGCTACATTTACGCCTTTTGATGCTATTTTGAAAGCTATTTCCCGCCATTTTCCTTATCATTAACGTCAATATTTTCTTTTCACCAGTTTTAAGTAAGTTAACTATATTGTGCTGCCATCTGTTATTTAAAGTTAACACTAAATGCCTCTCAATTTTTTAAAAATTTGTACGCATATTATGTATCAAAAATATAATTCATTTATGTAACTTTCACTGATTCAGAAGTAAGTTTAATAATTGTTAATTATCATTTACAGTAGTAAAAATAAAAAAGATTAATTTTTTCTATTCGTATTTGGTATATAATTTTTTTATATGTATACATATATATATATATATGGGATTTTAGTATTTTAAGTTTTTGTTCTTTTATAATTGGGGCTTTCATTTTTAAAAGAATTTAAATTTGGTACTTACGTACTATGACGACTACCTTGGCGACATTTGGAGATAAAAATCTTCATTGGCATTTTTTAGTTTATGTTTATAAATTAAATAAAAGAACTTCATCAAAGCAAATTAATTTAAATTCTTTTAAAAATGCAAGCCCCAATTATAAAAGAACAAAAACTTAAAATACTAAAATCCCGAATATATATATATGTATACATATAAAAAATGATATACCAAATACGAATAGAAAAAATTAATCTTTTTTTATTTTTACTACTGTAAATGATAATTAACAATTATTAAACTTACTTCTGAATAAGCTTCAGTGAAAGTTACATAAATAAATTATATTTTTGATACATAATATGCGTAGAAATTTTTCAAAAATTGAGAGGCATTTAGTGTTAACTTTAAATAACAGATGGCAGCACAATATAGTTAACTTACCTAAAACTGGTTAAAAGAAAAAATAATCGCAAGAAGTTTCACGTGTTTCACCTAAACGTAATAATCGGCGTAAATGTAGCAAAAGAAGCTGTGGTAATAGCAAATGCGGGACTAGTGCGAGATAATACTCTTTATTTCAGCGCCTCTATAACGTGTATTAGGGTTAACCTTTTTTTATAGCCGCCCTACCGGTATAGTGGTTAGCGTCGCCGACTGCCGTGCCGAAGGGCTCAGGTTCAAATCCCGCTTATAACCAATGTTAGGCTTAACCTGTATAACATACAAAGGTCGCCGGATTTGGCGAGATATCTAGGTAGTCGTCATAATACGTAAGTACCATTATATCACTAGCCTATTTTCCATTATATTTTTCTCGACTTCAGCATATTTTTCTTTACTGGTCACATACATATTGTTCTCTGATCTGGGATCACTTCAAAATGATGCTGTCCTTTGTCTAAATATGGCAATTCACCTTTTGGTAGAAGCATAGGAAATGTACCATCAGACTGTAACCTTGTGATCATTAACACTTATAGGTGTTATGCCATCTTCTGTCAGAAACTCAATCATTGAACGATGCTTGATTTTTCCAGTGTCCTCTGATTTAGAACATTTAACAATGTCTCAAAAATGAAACAATAACATCCTCTATGAGCACATTCTTTTATATATTTCCAAATGATGATGCAATTACTTTACCATATTTCATCATACGACAAATAGTGCATCTTATTGAAGCTCGGAGCTTATTAAATATGCCATGCAAAAAGAAATTCCAAAAAGAAATCTCCATGATAAATTGCTTTAAACTACTGTAATGAACATGGCTGAAATGTCAAAAATATTCCTATATTGAAGTTTTTCTTCTCTAATGCGTATGTATTTAATACAATGAACAATAATGTCACAATAAAATAGCTTAATGGTAGTGCTAACATTTTTAATATTTTTTATTTAAGACTACGAACAATAAAAAAAGTTGGTAAAACTGCATATTACGGGCCAGTCTGGCGCATGTTCGAAAAATCGCCAAGTCGGTTATTTTTGTGGGTTTTAGAAAATCACTAACTCATCATATCGCCATATCAGATGGTTGTGAATTTGAATGAATGCTATAAACATGCAAAAAATTTATCACATAAACATGCAAAAATATCTAAAACAGAAGTTCAAGAAACACAACGATAAAGTATTTGAAAGTTAATAACTATGTATTTTTATGGCATCAACAATATTAAAACTTTACATAATATTATATACCATTTTTAAGACAGTAGCAAAATGGAGTAAAACGTTTTAGCACGAAATTTAAGAAATTATAATAAGCAGTAAATGAGCAATAAATGATCGGAAAGCATTGATTCATATTTAATCTAAAACTTTAAAAAAAATGCAGAAGGAAGATCAATTTCAAAATTCCGATCTACTGAAACATGAGCAATAGTATAGAAAAAAAAAAAAAAAAAGTGGTTAAACAATTTTAACTTCGTAATTTATATTTTTACAATAAATTTTTATTTATAAAACAGTAGAAACTCGCACTTGTTTATATCCACACTAAAATGTAACAATACAATGGAGATGAAATTCAAAATGGCATGCTCATTTCAACCACGTGCTTAACCACATATAATGGACACACACCTCCATTCACACAAATCTGTTGCATCTTTCGTTTCAACTAATTTTTCATACTATTTTTAAACTTAGGACATTCGTACATATTCGCAAACAAACCATAATTCACACACCATTCTATCTCACATCTTTCGTCCTTATCTTGCAACCGAATCAAATAAGTAAAATCCACAGGTTCAACTCTTTCGACGCCAGCCATTTTGCTCACAGAATATACTAGAAGCACAGTGAAATCAAAGAACATGTATTGTCAATTCAAAGAATATGCATAGACGTTCTTTGGTGAAATGCCGAAATTCAAAAAGCCCGCTTAAATATTATAAACTATAACCTTAAACCCTAACGATTTTCATGATGCCAAGAGGTTACCAGATTTGGCACGATTTCGCTTCATTTGGCGACAGGCCCCTAATCTGCAGTCTAGCCAAAATGTTTTTTAGTTTAAGAAATTTTTTTTAAATTGTTTAAGTTTTACAACTTTGAATCATTTCCTTTAAAAAAATTGAACAAATAAAAGAAATTCTAAAATTTTCTTAAATATGAAAAATATACAAATATTTGTTAAAGACTGCAAAAAGAATGACAAGCGTAGTTTTAAATATGCTTTAGTAAAGCAAAATACGTAAAATAGTCTTTTTTGGATTACTAATAAAATTTTGATAATTAGATACATTCCCGTGTTAAGACGGAATCACAAATTGCACAAATCACAATAGTCTTTGGCAACATTTGAAGTTTGCATGTTACAGACTGATGATTCAGTCTGCGAAATTTGGCAACTAAACACAATGACCACTTTAACAAAAGAAGTACTAGCAATTGTTAGAATGTTATAAGTAACTAATTAAGTGTTGTAAGTACCTTTATTAAAAGATATTATTTTCAGCATTATAAAAAAATTAATGATACTACAAAATCAGTTTATAATTAGGAAACATTTTAGGAAATGTAAATACAGGAATTGAATTTTATAAAAATTTTCATACGAAATAAAACAATCTATTAATTAACATTAATGATACAGATGCAAAAAATTGTATAAAAAACATACTGGAGGAGTTGATGATGTTATCATTTCCCCTCTTCTCTTTTTCTTAACAGCAGTTATTAATTTCTGCACACACTGAAAAATTGAAATGAATCAAAGTATCATACATCTAATATTTCACTTTTCTAACACATCATTCATAAACATTTCACACACATGCAAAAGTTTCATTTAAACATAAGGCAAAATGTAATTTGATATTCATGTTAACCCTTTGAGGGGCAGTATATAAAAGAATTTAATTTGTGGTAAAATTTTGCAAGAATTGTATCTTATGGACCCTAAGAATGCAAAATTATGGCTTAAAAAAATCTAGAGTGAAATTCTGAATTTTGAGAGCCAGTATATATTTTATACCGCTGCCCCTCTAGGACATTTTTTTCCATGGAGCTACCAAGAGTTAACTTCTGTTTTTTAAATCTATTATTGCATACTTTTGATGTGTGTCTATAAAAATGAGTGCTTGGTTATAGTTATGTAAATCTTAAGTCAAAAACGTTTAAAATTTCACTGGAAATTTAAAATTTTTAAAATAAAATTTATATTTTTAGGAACTTTGATGATGCCACCCAGCTGAACATACTTATGTAAAATACAGGTAAAAAGCTTTTGAAAGTTATTTAAATTCAATATTACCATTTAATGAAAAAAATTAGCTAATATATCACTGCATGCATAAACCATATCATGCTGTAATTGAACTAGTATAATATTATATGCTGAAACTGCTTTTTTAACTGCCAAAGATAAATGTTTGCATCTAAAACTGATCTTAAGCATTCGCTCTTTTCACCAACAGTGAAGACTTATTTCCAAAACCTCTTACTTATATTCTAACCCTGGGAAAAACTTTCTCTTGTGCTCCCTAGTCTTCTTCTGAAATTAACAAAGATGTGGATACCGTAACGCATAAAAGCAAGCTTTTAAATCAGCATTTTTTCCATTTCTCTAGCAGGTGCAAAAATGCATTCCTTTTTCCTGTGTTTGTAAGTGAAGTTTCCTTTTGTCTGACCTTATCACTGCCCCATTGTGGTGATAGCTTGACCCCGCACTACCAAATTAGCTATCAATCACCTCTTTTCATTTTCTCTGCATTCTAAGGTTTTCGAAAACACGAAGCAATGGGTGTCTTTCAGGACTAACATGCCCCATTTAACCTCTACAATTATATGATGTTTCGATGCCAGACGACAGTTTTGAAATCGAAGTTTTTCTCGAAGGAAAGAGTAAAGTGGTGAAATTAAAATTTTAGCTGGAGTAAAGTAAGGATAAAAAGAAACTAAGATACTTTTATTCATACTTAAGACAGGGTCAGGAAAGTCCCCATCCACCCATGAACATAATATTTAATCCGACACAACTGGTAAATTAATCACAAATAACTAATTATCACATCATAAACAATTATAATATAAAGTAATTTATGTCATCCCACAGAATAGAGAAATGCCTGGTGCTGCCATCTATTGGCATTGTACCCTTTGTATGCGTGCCAGTATATTTTATATACCGGTTTTAGAATCGTATAAATAATCTTCTTTTAATTAACAGTTTTCATATAAATGCAGCAAATATATAACATTTAGCATTTGTATGTGATACAATTGCAGCTTTTGTATTTTTTCTTCCCCTTCAATAGAATTTATGAATCTTCAAACATGATACCTTAAAACGAGGTATATTAACTTCATAATTGCAAAATATTGAGCAAGCATAGGGTAGTACTGCCATTTAGAATCAAAAGAAAACACTAGAAACTCAAGATTAGAACTTTTGGTGCAGAAAAATTATCATTTTTTAGGAGGTTAAAAAATTGACAAACATCCGGTATATATTTTATATCGGTGCCCTTCAAAGGGTTAAAAAAAAACAAACATAAATGCTCAGAAATATAAACAGTTAAAGTTAAAAAAAAGGGAGCTTTTTAATAAAATATTAACATATAAAAAAATTAACAATTCAACATCACATCAATTTTATGGTACTGCCAAATGAGACTTCAACCTTAGGTCTAAATTATTAACAATCATATAATTCTGCAGGAAAAATACTTTTTTTTAAATCTTAAATGCAAAAACAAAACCCAATGAAAGTAGTACAATCAGAAAGGCATTTTCTCTGGTCATTGATGAATACTAAAATTACGCTGTATATATACACCATATTGTTTAATAGTTGAGGACTAAAAATTAAATACAGCAGTTTAGTTTATTGTCTGTTTTAATTGAAGAAATGAATGGCATGAAATACAATAATCATTCGGAAATAATAATAGCTATTTAACATGTTGAGTCAGTAGGTTTGGAAAAAAAAAACCAGGAGACATGAAATATGTGCAATGCCCTCGGCGGGACTCGAACATTGGACCTCTTAAATACATGTTGAGTATGCTTCCAGTTACACCACATATGCATGTACAGAGGAGCGAGAAAATACCTTATAAACACTGATACTTACACAGTAAAAACATTATGAGTGTTACTCATAATTCTATTTATGACAGTAGTAGTTTAATAAATTTTAAAGCAATATTTTTTTGTTTAAGTTTGAATTCATGTCTACTTTGCTTCCTGTTTAATGTATATTTAGGTATTTAGAGTCAACAGTCCTCAATTATTTTCTAAATTATCATCACCATACAATAATTTCTATACTCAATAGTCCCCATTTAGTTTCTCAATTATCATTATCATACAATAGTTTCATACTAAAAGCTCCTTCTTACCTATACTAATTTGATAAAAATGCTATCATATGGTATTATTAAAAGTTTACAGCTGATTATCAGTATGAAAATAGCTTCGGTATGAAAATAGCCACGGTTGAAATTTACTGTTGGGTACCCCTTGCTTCCTGTCTCAAAAAATCGTTAAGTGGTATTAATTGTTCGTGAAATCTGGAAGCACGCTGAGTGAAATAAGTTTTTCGGTACGCGACACTTGAATTTTAATTCTAAGCATGCTTAAATTTATTAGGGGACGGCTTTAATTACTCAAATAAAGAAATAAAAAAAAAACACTAAGTGCTTTTCAATGCTATAATGTTCCTCACAAAATACTTTTCAATGCTATAACATATAACACACATAAAACAAACTACATAACATACACGGTAAGATTAACCATTCTACGTATCAGATATTTTTAAAAAGTACAATTTTACTAACTCTAGATCGAACAGCAATGTCATCAAATTTCAATCTCTGCCGTAAATCATCCATCTTCAAATACCGATTTTGTTCCGTAGTTACCGAATTTTACATAATTTAAAAAACATTCAATGCCAAGTTGGCATATTACTCCTTTGCCGAACAGTACCGTACCAACGCAGAACGCACGTTTGGGATTGTTTACATCGATGATGATGCCAAACATTGAAGATGAAATGATGAAATCATCTCTCCTCGGGCACACGGTCCTCTCTCGTTGGTCGAAACTGATTAAAAAATTTATAATTATTGACTGATTCGAGTGGTTTCGGTATAAAATACTGAATTCCAAAATTGGTTCCTTACTATGACAGTTCAGTAGAATGTTAAGAGTCCAAATGTTCGAAAGATGTTCTCAGGTGCAATGTAAAAACAAACAAGAACGAGAAGCTCTTGAAGAAGGAAAAACATGCCACAGAAAGAATGAGCACAAAAGGTAAATGAAAAATCGGAATAGGCGACTGAAATAATACAAAGATAAACGTCAAACAATTACATAAGAAGCATAGCATTCATTACCTACGAATGGCCACAGGTTTTTTTTTAAATTTTCCGAAAGGCAGTGGTTATTAGTATATTAGGATAACGCTATGGTTACATTTTAGGCTTAAATGAAAATTATGTACCAAAAAATGATAGTAGATATGTAACTGGGTAATAACCGGTACCTGATATACCCAGTATATCAGATTTTACACAACTATAATAAAGATATTTTTATAGTCCATCCTATGGCAACTATGTAAAGTAAATTATTGTCTATCACTTCGAAGAAGTCAAAAATCAGGCTTATATGTTAAATAGTCCAGCAGCGGCCGAGCGGTAAATTCTCTGAACACTGGTAGTTCGATCCGAGGTTCGAATTCCGCGAAGTGGATGGCTGCATGGGCCATTTCGTGGTTTTTCCCATCTGTAACGTGTTAAAACGAGCCAGTTTACCTTAGAAAGTCCTCCACGAAAGAATTCCTCTCTTCCACATAGTGCCTTAGAGCAGAACATGTAAGTAATAATAATATATGTTAAACAGATGTCATTCAAAATATTATTTATGTCATTAATTGACAGTAATGATCAGTTGTTCAAACACAAAAAAAATATATTGTCTTTTAGTCAGCACTTAAGGGTTATGCAAAGCAACTAATTATGGTAAATAATACATATAACAGTTTATTTGAGGCATTTAAAAAACGTTCACGGAACACACGGTTGCTTATTATCGGTCAAATTAATGAAATATTTAATTGCTTTAAATGCTAATTTAAGAAAGATTGAAACTAATTTTCGAATTGAATTACACACAAAGCCTCAATGCGAAGCAATATTAATTTATGTAATTCTTCAACGAACATACATTGACACCCGTAAATTACACGAAATGGAAGTGGGTTCTGAATTACTCAGTTAGGTAAAATTTACAGGATTTATAAACAAGAGATGCCAAGCTTTGGAAAACGTGAACAAATGTATAGAAGGGAATGAATTTAAACGGGAATTAAATCCTGTTAACGGGTTTTTGTTTCATTCATTGGTCACGAATAAGAATCCATCTGAAAATCGTTGATAATTGATTCATGCTTAATTGCTTCAAAAGAAATGCATAATATTATTATTTCAGTCAAAAAATGATTACAAATTTCACAAAAATCGAATTTATTACATTAATGTTTGTGAAAATAACAACACAATGAGTAAATTATACAAACTGAACCAAACTTAGAGAAAATGTAAAGTCAGCGTTTTAGCTATCGACAATAAGTTATTCATTTATAAATCCATTCTGCGTCCACTTTTGTGTTGTGCCTGCCCGGTATGGGCATATTCTAGAAAAAGTTATCGTATGAGGCTTCAAGCCGCCCAGAGCAGTACACTGCGTCAAATTTCTGGCGCTGAGTGGTACATTAGGAATTCTTATTTACATGATGAGTTAGGGGTCGAGCTATTAAGGACCCACTATTATAAAATTGCCACAAAATTTTATCAAAGTGCTATCTCCAACCTGGCAATTAAAATTGCCGATTATGACTTTAACGATTTTAATAACATGTATCATCCGCTTGCTATTCTCAACACTTGGAACATATAATCTTGTCATATTCTACTGCTTGTACATGTTCTATGTTTATTTTCTTCTGATTTACGAATTGTAATTACTTACATACCCTGCCAATTATTATTTACTCGTTTTGTAGCATCTCTGCTTGTGTATTATGCTTGTCTGTTGCATGAGTTACTCGGATTATGAGCTTGATTTGATTGCATATTACCTTTGTCTAATTTACCCCCTTCGTTTCAGCTATCTAAGTCACCGGTTCGAACAGCTTCACACATTTTAGGCACATTTACACTGCACATTAGTTATTAATGCTCAAGTAAATTCTAATTACTCCACTACATTATATTCATCTGTTACTTTTTATGAATTCCATTCGGTTATTTTACGTCACTGTTAGGAACACCACAACATATTCTACATGGGGTAGGGCGTTCGACCCTGGTACCCAGGTGTATGGGCACCACTCCACTGATGATCTGAAAATGTAAAGTGAGGTTAGACATGCAAATGATTAGAATTACAAAACGATTCCGCATCCGTGGAATGAGAATAGGCCGTTTGTTCCATGTATATAATTGACTGTAAAGTTACGTTGAAATCTGTTTATCGTTCTCTGTTTGCAATGAATGTTTAATTAGTGGCCAGTGTACCTCGTCTGCAGCGGAGGGTGCCATACCAAAAACTAACGGAGT
The DNA here is from genome assembly GCA_000611955.2 of Stegodyphus mimosarum. Classification (NCBI taxonomy): domain Eukaryota; kingdom Metazoa; phylum Arthropoda; class Arachnida; order Araneae; family Eresidae; genus Stegodyphus; species Stegodyphus mimosarum. The sequence goes on along the minus strand of KK117069.1, from coordinate 6,509 downwards.
TCGAACAAGGTCGCAGCCGCACGCAGCGTAATGCCACAACTATGGTGCGCGTTTGGAAGAAATGGACAGAGGAGGACCAAAGGAGGCGGAATCCTGGCAGTGAAGCACGCAATAGCCCAAATCCACGGGACAACAGGCACCTCATCCACATCGCTGTGACAGATCCTCCAGCGCCCCTCGTGTGTTCGTACAACGTTGGAAGCACTTCTACAGGTGTTATCTAGTTCCACAGTTCGTCGCCGTCTGCTGCAACATGAACTGAGTGCAATGTTTCCACTGCACAGGATTCTCTTATCGTTGAATCAGACAACTTCAATGGTCTCGGACTTCAGTGGGCATAGCAACATAGTGCGTAGCGTGCCCTGTGACAACAAGTTGTTCGAGGTTCGAATCCTGCGAAAAGCCTGGCTGCATGGGTGTTTTCGTGGCTTTGCCCATGTGTAACGTGCATACGAGTCAGTTTCTGTTAGAAAGATCTCCGCGAAGGCATCCCTCTCTTTAGGCAGATAGCCTTCTAGCGCTTTGCCATAATCGAATAAACCAACCAACCTCTTTCTATAGAAAACTGTTTGGTCCATATAATAAAAAAAGGAATAATGAATGAATGAAATGAATGAAAAAAGATAATGAAATATAATGAAATGAATGAAGACATGAACTAATAATAATGAAAAAAGATTCAAATTGGTTTCCAGCTTAAACATTACTTTCATTATTAATCATATCATCAATTACATTAACAGTATTCTCAATATTATTCACAGGCATGCATTCATAAATATACATAAAAGCTGCTGCAAGATTAATTTTTATATGAAATTTTATATCATAAAAATTTAGATTAGGATTGTTTATAGCAAAATACTCGATGACTATATGCAAAAAAGAACTCGTAATGGACGTTTAAAGGTAAAGAAATTGGTATTACGTACACATAGGGGAAAACTACGAAATCTCCAATGAATTTAACCTATCTTCTAGGATTTCAACTCATTTAAATGACCAGTCTTCGACGATCTTGCCGATCTTAGCGCTAACGGGTCACTTATATTTGAAAAAGTGCTTGTGTAGTATAAGATAAGAGAGGGAAAAATTTAGGCATTGCAACGTTTAGAAAAACGTAATACAACTCTAAAAAGCACAATAAATATTCATGCTCTTTTGTGGATTACAGAAGACAGAAACATACTTTCAGCTGTATTCGTTTATTAGAGAAAAACTTCACTT
>KK117068.1:757210-791406 GCA_000611955.2 Stegodyphus mimosarum | reverse complement strand
TCCCTCACCACTTACTTTTGTGTAATTGGAAGCATATCTTGGTAACAATAGGAAGGCCCACAGTTCGAAGCCTGGCAAGGGCACTGCTGATTTTTCCTATTTCCTAATCCGAAATACACCTAACAACTCTACACGTGTATCTAATGAAAGTGAATGATTTTCAGGCTGTTTGGGGAAACCTGGGAGACCAAAATAATTCCTCTATTGGCTTAGGAAATCCAAATGAAAATTCGAAGGAATTTTAGAATACCAGCGTAGCACAAAACTAACCATCTAATCTAATTTTCTTAATTAAACAATATTTTTTTATTTCTGTTGTTACTGCTGTTTAAAATAATATGAAGTAATTGTTTTTCAATGAGAAAATATCTGTATGTTTGTGCGCAAATAAATACGCAGGGACTTGATGACCACAACTTTAATGGGTGATTAAATTTTCCGCAGTAGAGTACGTGCTGGAATGTGAAATTTGAACTTAGAAATCCATCAAGTACAAAGAAAACGGACAACAAAAAGCTTTAATCATGAAAAGTTAAGGATTATAAGAAATACGGTTTGATATTTATAAGTATTGATCAAATGAACGACCGCCAACTGCAATACGTGCGTCACAACCAGTACGAATTGATTGGCATATAGTTTAAAAGGCAATTTCTCTAGCTATGGTATATGTACCATTAACGGTATATTGTATCACTTTTGGTGCACAATTTTAAACAAGAGATTTAAATGAAAGCTCAAAATGAAGTCAAACAGCAGCCCTTTTAACATTTTATTTTAATCTACATACAGGATGGTCATAAAATCTTTCCCGATATATGAACCCTAGTGGCCTATCCGCTCAATCAATTGAAATGAAATTTCAGACATTGTTGTTTAAAGGTATGCGCTCGGGAAGTGGTGATTTAAAACAATAGAGCTCTTACGGTTACCCTTACAGGGGAAAAATTTCGAAATTTTCGAAAGGCGACACTCACTTCTTTCCTGCGCAAACTGATCAGCACGTTGAGAAACCATAAATGGCATTCGAACAATACACGTTTGGCGAAAACTGCCAGTTTAAAACATTTGCAGAGACGAGCTTTGTAAATGACCGATGACAATACAAGAGGGAAAAAACTTATAAACTCAATCGTATTTGACAAATGAGATTTGTCGTCGTTGTGCAGTTGTTCGCCGTTCATTTGAACGATTCCTGTAAACATCAGACCCTATTTTGTGTAAATATTTGCGAATAAAAAGACTTTTCGTTTTGCATGAAATCTACTGTGTTTGCGCTTTCACATTTCACATTCTACCCCTCCTCTTAGTATTACGAAAACTTTTACATTTGTCATGTTGTAATCAACCTTAAATTTATAACTATCAATTCTGTTACTCACTACATGTATAAATAGAAATCTTTCATTAGCACATTTTGTTTTAACCTTTATTTTTAAACCAAAAAACAAACACTGAAACAAAATGTTTTTCTTCAGCGTCGTATGGATTAAAAATTACCGTAATCTGGGCCACAATAATTAGAACCAGGAGGCTACCAAATTAATATATGGCATGAAGTACACGTATATTGACCGGCAGCAGTTTAGTGACTTAAAGAAAAAAAATCTAACATATGAGTCATTTATTTCTATTTCCTAACGAGTTGACTTCACAACTGGGGGAGAAAATAGTCGTAACCGTCTACACATCCGGGTAGCAAACTTGAATATTTCTCCCAAAAGTAGGTTATTGGATACAAGAAAAGATGCAAGACTTCTGCTTTTGACGCCCAAATGCAATTTAAAAGTTAAGTGTTTCGACGAGGAAAATGTAATACTTGTAACGCTCGATGACTACGAAAAGCAGTGGGCAGTTTTGTTTATTTTTTTCATAGAAATGTTGCATTGTAATTAGTTTTTTGTTGTTCGAAGTCACCAGCCCCGGGCAAGAAGAAATATACTGGAAAAAACAGAGCGAGAACATAACAGAATTAAAGAACAAAATTTTACCAGATTTCGCTAAGAAAAATTTCAAATGAATAATATTAATTTCGGTTTCTTTTTGCATTTGATTATATGTACGGTTGTTACGGTGGATGATTTTGGGTGATTTTTACTACCTTGTTTGAAGTAAAAGAAGTATTGTATTCGCGAAAGATTTCTGGTATTATATTTCAACGAAAATATTTATTTTGACCACTCTCGAATCCATTTGGTAAATTTTGCATTTTTTGCTTTACAAGTGATTGAATTGTGTTGTTCTTACGTTCAGGTTAAGTTTTTATGCCTTTAGTTAATCTGGGTACAATAGTTGTATAATTATCAACAATTTAAAAGTTTAAGTGGTGCTAAGCCTAATGAGGCTGCCATTTATTTACATTTGAAATCTTGGTAGGATAGTACATTAAGTCAGCTTGTGCACCAACTTCAGCATCTTTTTGCCGAGTGGGACCAAAAGTAAACTTTCAATTTTGTGCACCGAAAAGTATGTCTTCCCATCCGCTGGTGGAATTCTTTGTTTTTGCTTAGGAACTCTAATTTTAATTGCAAAAAAAAAGTTTTTTTTAACTGTTTTTTGTGTTTTATGTTTTTCTGTACTTTGCAATTTTTAATGAAGATGCTTTTAGATTTTATGCCGCGAAGTGAGAACTGAATTAATTGAATGAGAAATATATCTGCAATGAAATTCGAGAAACTACGTTTAAATGAAATGCAGCAAAAATTGTGTACAGTTTAGTAAGTCATACAAGGAAGTCATGTGGTGTTAACATCAGATATTTTCGGTATGTATTAATATATAAAGGAACATAAATTAGAACACCAGTATAGAATAATTTAAAACAAAAAACTTAGAATAGTTTTAAATCAAAGGTTTTTTAACGAATTTTAGTATTAAAAATAATACTGCGACTTACTATTTCAGAAGTAATAATCTATTATTATGCAATCATAAAATTGCATACAGTTTAATTCTATGTAATGTTAATCTTAAAGATCTACTAAAATGATTCTTGATAATGTAATATGTAACATAAATGAAACAACATAAGTCGAGCACTGCGTATTGTATGATATTGTATTGTTCATCTTGATAATTTAGAATACTAACAGTGTGTCATATTAATATTGATGGCAGCAAATGGCAGAATATTTATACTGTGCAGCATTAAACTGTAGCAATTGTTATAATTCTAAATATATATGATTAACATTATGTAATACTAATGTAAAGAACATACTTTGTGTGTATATCCTCTCCCTTTATTCTTAGGCTTGGGTTATTCTATATGGAAAAGCATTTAAGTTTATGTGCCCGAGCTTCATTCTAATTTTGATCTAGAGCAGTTTCAGAAAGATTGTTGTTAGAGTGAAAATACTTGTGTATCAGAAAAGGGGTGTTTGATATACTTGTAGAGTCTCACCTTCTTTTGGTAACATAAAATGATGACCTATAGAAAAACTGCAAAGGAATAATCCTCTTTACTTAAACTGCAGACAGACAAAGTCAGAAGAAGGGTGTAAATAGCCCTTTTATTCGAACACGAAATTAAGACTTACCCAACTTGGGTTTAAGCAAGCAAAGCACTTCTGGTTTAACAGAAATACGTAATGTTGAACTAAATTAAATGTGGTAGATCAGCCTAACGACTCACAAAATAATTTAACACGCAGGAAAGGCTCTGGTTTGTAGAAAAACTGGCGAACCAAGCCAAATGGCTAGAAGCAATCGACGTCACAGAATCGAATCGCTAATAATAACGGCACAGTGTCGCCTGGAATAGGCAGACAGGCTCTAACACTAACTTCCGAAACTCTTGCTTAGATAGAACTTCTTTCTGCCTTAATGTGAGTAAACGCTTGCTATCTCATTTACATTCTAGCATGAAAAGCGGGGGAGAAAAGAGAGTGATAGTAAAGTCTTGCAACTTGAAATTAACTGTTAGTTAAAAATAAATAGATAAACCTCACAAATTTAATGTTTATTTCAAAATTGTATTTTAATTCTAACGATATTAATATTCTCCAGAATAGATAACAAAATTTCTACTTCATTATTTAAGAATATTTACGCAGGAATTATCATTGGACCATTTGAATGAAATTCCCAAACGTATGTGTATTCAATAGTGAGAAGCATAATATTTGTGGTATATTCTTTTAATTTGTTCGCTACGTTTAATGAGTTTACTCTGTCTAACAAAAACTTGAATATATTAAGATTCATCTTTTCTAGACAAAGAAAAGTAATGCGTTTACATTAACATCTTCGCGTGTCTTCATAACTTCCAAAATTTCTGCTTAATATTGTTAACGATAGTCTGAAACTACGATATCGACTGAAACGCTTTTCTGATACGCACATAAAAAGAATTGATTAAAATAATATATAATCTTTTTAGGTATAATATACCAAAGCACTAAACATCATATCTTAGAAAACTATAAATAATCAATATTATTCCTCGAGAGATACAGGTTAACAATTACATTATAGGCAGACCTTCAACATGGCACGTGGAATGTACTAATGTCACGTACCACTGGTGTAGAGTAATCATATCGTTTAATGTACGTGAAATGCTGTTAACGTTCCCTTAATCTGATGTGGAGCCCACAAGACTTCCTTGTACGGCCTATTAAATTATAACATTTTTTCTGCACGTTATATAAACTTAATTAATTGATCTCTCAGGACAAGTCAAAAATGACATCAAAAATTGAAAATTTTGAAATTAAATATCCTAATCAATTATTGACGTACCGGAGTCAAACTTCTTATAATATTATTTTTGTATAACGAGTACAAAACTTTCTCAAATGTAAGTATTCGAAACGGGAGGCAGCATTAAAAGTTAGATTTCGTGATTTGTCCAAATTTTTTATTTTTTTTTAAATCTGACATTTCCAAAAGAGGAAAACAATTTTTGAAACACTTTGTCAGGACTGAGTGTTGGGTGCATATTCTTGGCACACATCTTCGTGAAAGTAACCAAGTCCTTAGTCCTGATCTTCAACAGGGAGCTGAATGCAGCTGTGTTCTGTGGTAGAATACTGTGAATAAGCGGTAGAAGAACTACACTTCAGAGGGATATAAAATCCTCTTTTATTAAACCCCAATTATGTACAGCCACTTCCCAACTCGGGAGGCATACAAAAAATAATGACCGCCACTTGGGTCTAAACTAAACAATCAAATTTAATTTAAACTAAAGCTAAGTAGAAATTAAATTGTTGTTGCTCACAGAGCTATAAACGCGAGGTTGGCCTCTAAACTAAATGGTGCGTAGCAAGATTTAACTAATACTGACGCACTTAGAATTACTTCAATGAGTTATAACGTAACAGCACTACGGCTTAGAATTTAAATACTAGCTGGTCAGGCGAACGTCGAACAAAGTAACCGTGGTCTGAGACTAAAAGCTCTCTCACACTGAGAGGTTTCTACCTTTCGTTTAAATAGAACTTGGCTCCACTTCAAATTAGCATAAAGCTGAAACGCACGCTTATTCTAACGGGAAGTTGAAATGAGAAGAGATAGAAAAAGTCAAATTAAAATAAAACTTTGTTAGTTTAACTAAAACCTTACAACTTCTGTAATTAGAAATATGTGACGACCGACGACGAAAGATTGCAAAAATAAAGTCCGGGTAAGGACTTTTATTCTAGGTAAGGGGGTGGGTAACATATATGCGTTTGACACTGCCGATGCCAACAAAAATGGAGGCGCACAACTAGATGTTATAGTAGTCCCATATAAAAAAATTTCAACATTCTATGGTTAACTGTTTTGGAATTATGCGAGATACACACATACGTACGTACGTACAGAATTCTTCTTGAATTCATTTTAAATCCATTTTAGAATCCGTTGAGGAAAAAAGAGTCATTTATTTTGTCATAAGTACAGATATCATTCAGAAACATCTTTAAAATGGATTCGAGATCGGTTAAAATGGATATTTCTGTCAAAATATGATACCTTAAATTTTTGGTGATGACAATATTTCCTTTACTTAGTACAAGGTGTAAGGTTTTAGTTTAAACTAACAAACTTTTATGTTAATTTCTCTTTCCTGTGAACTATTATTTCAACTTCCCGTTAGAATGAGCGCGCGTTTCAGCTTTATGCTAATTTGAAGTGGAGCCAAGTTTTTGTATTTAAAAGGTTAGCGAGGAACTTCTCGGTGTGAGAGAGCTTTTAGTCTTAGATCACTGCGGCTCTGTTCGACGTCCACCGGACTAGCTAGTATTTAAATTCTAAGCCTTAGCGCTGTTACTGTAATACTTATTGAAGTAATCTAAGTGCGTTAGTATTAGCCAAATCTTGCTACGCACCATTGATAGTTTAGCATAGAGGCCAACCTCGCGTTTATAGCTCTGAGAGCAACGACTACTTAATTTCTACTCACTTTATTTTAAGTTATTTGATTGTTCAGAATAGACTCAAGTGCGGTCATTATTTTCTGTTATCCCTTCCGAGTTGGGACGTGGCTGTAAATAGAAGTTTAATAAAAGGGTAATTTTAATCCCTTCGTGCGTGCAGTTATTCTACCACTTCCACGGAACATAATGTATGATGTTAGTATCCCCTGGGCCAGGCAAGCCAAATATTTAGGTGTCATTTTAGATCAAAGACTCACTTGGGCCCCACACGTAACACATATTCTAAAGAGGTTTCGGGGTACTAAAGCCTTACTCAACCCCTTAATTGCCCGAAACTCAAGTTTATCCATAGAAAACAAAATTCTTGTATATAAATCCCTGTTGCGTCCCATCATCACCTATGCCTGTCCGGTTTGGGGTTCATTGTGTGACACAGCAGTTAAAAAGATTCAACAGGTCCAAAATATCACCCTTAGACAGATGGTTGACTGCCCTTGGTTTATAAGAAACAATGCTATCCACGAAGAGTTAAACATTGAGCACGTTAATACCTGTTTTGCGAAAATCGCCAAAAACTTCTTCAGAAGCATCCCGAAAGTCCAAAATAATACCATACCAATACTTAACTATGATTTCAATGGATGGAGTAATAGAAAAGGACCAAAAGCGGTCCTAGGACATTTGTAATCCTTACTTCAGCACTTCTTAAATAATAATTCTGAATTCTATAAACAGCCACATAAGTGGCGCCATCTACCGAGACTTAACATAACTATTACCGTACGATCCAAACTTCAACTTTTATAATAGCTACCATCTCAACCTTTTCCGCAGTTTACTTATGCAATAACCCAACTTTAGGCCCCTTTATTTTTAATCATGATCCGTTTATTTGTTTTTTTAATGGAACAACCACCAAACTACTCATATCTATTAAAACTTAAATTCATATCATATTAACCAAACTTATTTCTAAATAAGCCACGCCTATCAGCCAATACCAGAGTTACTTTCATTTGTACTTCCACCCTCTTCACTGATTGGACCTGCGTGATCCTTTGACTCCGCCCTCTCCTCCCGGCACTACACTCTTGATACTGCAACTCAATTTCGGCGTTACTCACCTAGTCTTGGACTGTGGATACGAAGTTCTCATTTCGAGCTCCTCCGCGAGAATTTATTAAAATTCTCCATTCATCTCAACAACGTTATGGTAGGAAAGTTATGCCCCCTCTCCTCACGTGTTGTACACAGGATGATGGCTCTTCAGCCTGGGTGCCTGACTACATGTGCTTCGCACCTGAGACTTCCACGGAACATAGCTGCATTCAAGTTCAGGACTATCACGACTATGTTCGCCAAAAGTATGCACAGAACACTCAGTCCTGACAAAGGAATTAAAAATATGAATTTTTCAATCCCTAGAATCATTATTCATGAGCAGGCTGAAATAGTAATTTGTTGATATTTGGAATATGATAAATTGAATTTTTTTCGTTAATAGCTTGGTAATATTTATGAAATAAAAAGATTAATATATTGCTCTCGTACGTTTATAATGATACACATGTCACTGTTGCTGAATTGGCCGCTACAAGACGCAGCACTGTGGTATGTTAATCATGATTTCTTTTCCTTGTTTAACAATGAGGTTGATATTTTTCAGTTGAATCATATGTGTTAATTATTTACTAATCGAAGGATATTGCATGTTAACGGGATTAAATTAGAAACTGTGTGCTTCATTTTCGGCCTAAAATGCTTTTTTAAATTTAATATGGTTTATCAGCATAGGTAGAATAGCGAAACATTTTTCTAGGATACTAGATGAAGATACATTTCGACTAACATGGGATCATATCTTCTGCTTATTGTAAAAGAGAATGAAAAGTGAAAAAATATATAACATAATTCTATAAACATATTTAATGTTTCTAATTAGCTAGATCATGAATTAAACAACGCACTTTTATATCTAGTATCCTAGATAAATAGCCCTTTTGGACTAAAAATTGCACTCATAACAGTCTAATTTCAATATTTATTTGTTCATATTAAGTCTGTGTTTCCTATTTGAGGATAGTTAATATATGTAATTCTTTGCTAGAATTAACATAAAAAGCCTTAATTTTACTTCACTAATAGGAAAGATGACTTTTTATACATGAGAAGCTTATTAGATATTTAACTAAATGAAAAGTTCTGATGCATAGATTCAAGCCTAGCTGTAATAAAATCAGTTGCTGAATAATCTAGATAACGCATTCTGCTAAATAATATTTTAAGTGGGAAAATGTATTTTGTTTTAAAGTTTTATTTCGGAATATTTTTTTAAGTTAAATCATCTAATATATCAAAATGTATGTCAAAATCCTAAGAATATTCAATCAAAATTTATGCTATTTAAACAAATTGCGTGAGAAATATTTTCCACTTTGCAGTCATAATCAAATTTTATCTTCAAAAGGCCATTTATCTTTTAAATTTTAAAGTATGTTTTGCGCTGAAATTTGCATTGAAACTGAATTCTGCGTATTAAAAAAATTGCCATTTTTATCTATTTATGATTGAACTACCATTTTACTCAGAAATGGAAATGTTGTTTCCTAACACTCATTAACAACTTATTAACTATTACTGATTATTTATAATGTTTTTAATTTATTTATTTTGTAGCTTTTGTGGAGCGCAGGCCAGGTTATCACGAACATGACAGATTCCGGAGGGCTTCTGACCGTTATAGAAAACCACGAGAAATCAGGAAAGGATTTCGAGAAGGTCGCCTTCTTTATCACGCTTCAGAAGAAGCTCATGATCCTCGTAAAATGTTGCTATTTCATAACCGACCAAGTGAACCTTTGCATGACTTGTACAGAAAAGGTTTCTCCTACTTACACGTTCCCGATTTCCATCGGCAACCGGTTGAAGAGCGCATACCAAGAAGAGATGGGGGCAACCAGTCCATTGATGACATCATTAGTGGCATTATCCACCTGCTAGGTGGTGATGTGCAAGTCACAAGGCCGGAATCTAGGCCATCATCTGTCGTATTTCCCTCGTCTCCTAAACCAGCGAGGATTAATGATAGGGGACCGGCCCATTTCGATTCATATTCCCATCGTAGGGTACCATCTCCAAGCACGTCAATCTCTTCAGAGATTTTACCCAGTAGCACATCTGTGATAGACAGTGGGGATGGTGCATCCACCACAAATCGTTGGGTTTTTCCTGACGATACGGACGTCAGTTTGATATTAGGCTTAATAAATCGAACTCAGTCAGACAGTGGGGATTCTACACCTTCGGCGAATGCCACAACTTCAAGAATTTCATCGACGTTCATTGGTGGAGGTAGCGACGTTTCGTCGGGTCATTTAGAAGTAGTCGAAATCATTCCCAGCAGGGAATCTGGAAGTCACTACACATTGCCATCAACTTCTTCACAAGACGAGATTATAGGATCATCAACACATAGTAGTATCCAAATAATGCCTACTGAAGTACTGACAGAACTAGATAAAAACGGCCACACATTTATAGAAACTGTGGTAACAGCTGAGTTAATTAATACTACTCGAGCGCAATCAAAAGTAACATCAAAGAGCGAAGAAACTGAAAAAGTGACTAAAAGTTTTATAACAGAAACTTCGGTTTTACCCTCTCTGAGTGGCATTATAGTATCAAGTACGAATATACTTCCTCCAGTATCATCCGACTCAGCTACTGAGTGGTTACCTATTTTAAAACCACCTGAACGAGGTCCCAACGCTACAGTAATTTATACTCCTCGTCCAGAAGAGCCAGTTATCATAACTCATCAACCAGACAGCTTCGAAATTACAGTTAGTCGTCAAATGTACAGTAATCAATCTGAAACTAAAGTTGTGCCTACTTTTACCAGCTTACAGACACCGGCTGATGTTACATCATCTACTGATATTTCCGTTTCCATTGTTGCTACGCAAGTAGATGTCATATATGGTAGACCGACAATGTCTTCACTTCCACCTCCACCTCCTACCGGAAGACCTCAAGTATATCCTGTAGACATAGCTGAGATTAGGCCATCGCCAAGACCAAATATTTACCAGCGACCGAGACCTCCCGATCTAGGACCACAAAAATATCCAAACGGACTACGGCCTTTACCGATTCCGAGACCAGGGGCAGGATCAATTATGAGGAAACCTCCACAAGTATACAGACCTCCTCCTCAGGTGCCTGAAATTAGGTAAGTGTAAATTTGAAATCGTATATTTAAGAAAAAATATTGAAAGATTTTTGATTGAAAGCGAGTATTGATTTTGTTGACAGTCGTTGTTGGCTTTTATTGGCACATCACCACTGTCTTCTTACAATTCAATAATTTATGTATAAAAAGACATTTACTCAGTAACACAGTGTGCCGACAGACTAACAGTTGAGGTAAAAATCGACAATGATCCCCTAAATATTTAATCAGTATCACATTATTACTTCATTTATATTATTTAAGTTTTGTGCACCCTCCCATACCTGCATCACTCTTCTCTCCATCTGCATAGTTTTGCTCAGTTACTGCTATTCTTTGTCTTAAATACGTCCACATTTATTTGGAAATAAGATTTCTTTAAATGTAAGATCTTCCTTATATTTTAGGATAAATTTTAAGAAACCGAAATGTAAGCGAATATTTTATTAGAGCAGCACTAAATTTGGTTAGAATGAAAGCTACTAAATTAAGCACAATATTTTACTTCGGCATACCAATATTCAAACGATGCGATTTATTCTACATAGCATGATAGTTAAATTTCCTCCTCTCATTCTACAATTTCATTTATCATTATTTTATATTACTCCCAAGGAGACTTTTTTTAACATTTTGTATGTTACCTTTATTTTTATTAAATATCATGTTCTTCGCACTTTAACCATAAAGTTCAATTCAACAGCAACATCACAAAAATTAAAAAAAAAAAAAAAAAAAAAAAAAAAAAAAAAAAAAAAAAACCTTGTGCACAAAATATCCATACTTGGCTACGATAAGTCGTCAATGAAGTGTCATAATATCCAATGAAATGAAATGTCATAATATCAATATAAGTGTTATAAATAATAATATCCATACCTAGATATAAGATGGACGCGATATAAATGTTCATGGAACGCTTTGAAATCATTGCGTTTGATAATCAAAAATTCTTTAAAGTTTTACAAAATATGAAACAGGTAATAAAAGAAATTCCAAATTTGGGCTTCCAGATGCCTATATTGGAAAGGGGGACTACGTTATTCAAAATGTGATGTCTCTAGGTACCGTTGTTTTTTTCACATTGAGAGAAACGTACATACACTCATGCAGATTCTTCATTACTTAATTTCTTTAAATATAATTTTGTCTTCAGTGGAATTGCAAGCAAGACATTCAGTTCGCTGTTTTAATTAAGCTCTTCTTTTTTTTACGAATGGGCGGTCATCTTAGGGAGATTTAATAAATACTGACAAATGCAAAGATATATGTAATTTTATAAACCGTATAAAATATTAAACTTTCCATTTCAAAATATTTATACTCTCTGAAATTGTTTGCTGAAATTCTTTTCTGAAAATTCTTCAATCTATTTTGAGAAAATTTTGATGTAGAAAGATCTCCAAGATCAATATTTAAGAATATAAAACCTGTAGCCATCACCATGAGCATATACAAAGTATCCAAAAAACAAAGGAGAAATTTTGTTTAAGATATGTAGCGAGTGAATTTATAAAATGTACCTTGAAATATTTTTTATTACATTTATTAGCTAACAAAAACTGCGAAAAATTTAACAAAACTTCTATGCATGTGAGAGTAATTGTATCACGTAACATAATGACGTTTACCTTTGTGCGAATTCGAGATATTTGGAGTTAAAGCTTGCAGTTGGTGCAACAATTCCTTTAATCAGACGATGGAAAGTCTGAATCTTTGCACTTCAATTATATTTTCACATGCTCTTGTCGCAGCTCCTCGGCCATTGCTTCAAATCCCTCGTGTCCAGACACCTGTTTTGTGCCCGTCCAGCTTAAACATGAAGTTACAGAACTTAAGGTCCCATATTCTATACCTAGTACGAATAGAGTAAGTAGAGACAGCGACATTCATCGGCACCCTCTATCAGCGATCATTGCCATTAACAACTCCGCACTGCGTAGACCAAGGGCAATTGATTCACTCTGCCAAATATACTAGATGGCGCCTCGAAACCAGTGGTTGTTGGTAACCAGAGCCATTCTGTCAAAGAATTTCATTTTTGAATGCTATATCCACTACCCTGCCATAGTTTCAAGGGGTACATCGAATGGATTACGATTCGAGCTTAGTAGCGGTCATGGAATGAGTCCATGTCTTCTAATTAACCGCCTAAGAAGAAAAATATTTGGAGTAGCTTTCTTAATTGTCGAAAGGGTTACAGTGCTTCAACTGCTGAAAAACGATGGGATCAGATTCTTCCATATACTTGAATTTGGAGGAAAAAAATTCGGCATGTTTAAGTATGGCCTAATCAACGGTTGTGGACACTTCATTGGCGACTTTCGGCAATTTATTAGTCTAAGGAGGCTTTGTCCCTGAAGGACTATTGTTTTCGTTTGCGATTTTGGGTTGAAAACATTAAAAGTCTGAATCATTTTTCAAACTGTTGCCACCAAATCTTGTAGCGCTATATTATATTTAAAGAAATTAAATAATGAAGAATCTGCATAAAAGTATGTATATTTTTCCAAATGTGATAAAACAATGGTATCTAGAGCCATCCAGTTTTGAATAACTTACGTTTCCACCCGAATATGCGCATCTGGAAACCCGAATTTGGAATTTGTTTTATTGTCTATTTCATATTTTGCAAAACTTTTTTTTTCATATTTTGCAAAACAAAGAATTTTTGATGAACAAACTCAAACGATTTAAAAGCGAGCAATGGCAACACTCTACTTTAGAAAACCTTTTTATCTAAAGCTCTCGGAACTGTGTATCGAAAATTCTAAATTCTAAAGATATACTCATTTTAAAATTATTTTGTGATATTGCTGTTGAACTGAATTTTATGGTTTAAGTGCGAAGAACGTGATATTTAATAAATAAAGATAACACACAAAACATAAAAAACGGCCCTTTGAAAGTAATTTAAAATCTGAAACCTTTCCGATTTTTTTATATGTATATTTATTTCGGCACTAGTTGAAACAATGAGAATTCTACATGGATAGCAATGATTTACAGAAGTCCTAAAGTTAATGCGGCTTCTTTTGATGACATTTTTCTAGATGAAATGCCAGTAACTGCCAATCCCAAAGTACTCCCAACGCAGATCTAAATAGATGCTGGTGATGTTTATTATTTTCAGGAGAATTTCGAAAACAATAAATTTTAAAACTTTAAAACTTTAAAATATTGATCAATATAATTTTTAACGGATAACTTATTCACAAAATCTTATTGTGATCACAAAATCTTACACTAATAGGCTTCAATATCGGCTGAAGTCAACTCGTAATATTAGTCGCATAAATTATGATTTTATGATAAATTGTGATTACAAGATTATGATTTTAAGATAGTAAAACTTAGTGAGAATATTTATAATGTGTTTTTAGACTGATAATCTATCCATCAAAAGTTTTAAATAACTTGAAGGAATATATGAAATTTATAAATTACTTAGGTGAAAATTCTTTTGGCATACCAAATGTAACAAAATTATATAAAAAGTCATTAATAAATTATAAAATAATATCATTAAATGACAGTTAAGGGGAAAGAAGCCAACCTCGAATTATTTTATTTGATTTATTAAACGACGCTCAGTGTAAATTCAAAATAGCATCAAATATCACAAACCTGGAAACTGAATATCTTGATGAATTTCTTTAATAGGGAGTCGGGTTTTATTTTTTATAATGAGAACGAAATTTTCTTAAATACAGATATAGGGAGGGTATCCTAAATGTTAGATTTCGCATTTTATGCAGTTTTCTGTTTTTCTTTTCGTTTTTTTGCACGAAGAAAGTAATGAAAGTTCGGTAAAGTAAAGAAAATAGTACTGTAACTGCTAAAAATTTCGGGTAGGATATTTTAATGGAAATATACAATTTGACCGTTCCTAAATCCATTTGGACGATGCTTTTACGTGACGCCTGTAAGTAAGGACTGAATAAAGGACTCTTTTTTTTCCAAAACGAATTTAAAATGGATTCAAAAGGGAATGTTTCGTGATATAACTCAAAAATGCTTAGTTGTAGGCCGTTGAAATTTTGTATATGGGACTGCTACAACATCTAGTTATGCTCCTCTCTTTTCTCCTGTAATCGGGACTAGAAAAAGCATATATACAAAGCCATTCCCCTTATCCGGTTTTAAAGTCTTTACATGGACTTTATTTTCGCAATCGTTTGTCATAGTCATTTACTTCTAATTATAGCAACTATATATGACCCAAATGGTGATCTATATATGACGATTGAAGTTATGATGATTAATCTATATATTGCTGAATGATTAAATCTGATGAATTATTTAATCGAAATAATTAATCTATTTATGACGCAAATACAGAGGCTGTTCGCACATTTTTTAGACGATTTTGGTAAGCGGTAATAAAAAATCGTTTACTGCAAAAGAAGTAATTGTAATTGTACTATGTTTTTAAAAGTCAAAATTATCGCCTGTGACTTGAAAGTTTTGTTTTTATTCAAAATGGCGAATTTAACAAAGCAATGGTTCGAAGACTTACATTTACGCTCTTTCCGAAGAGAAATATGCATACTCCGTTATCCAAAAACAATGTAAGAGTCATGGTTTTGTGATATCTAAAGCGTCGATAGGTAATATCATCAACAAGAAAGGAAAAAACGTCAAATTGGAGCCTCAAGGGGGACAAAAATTCCAAACAAGTATCCAAGGAAAAAACGGACATCTGCGACTATTGCAAAGGTACGTTGTTTAATGTTAAAAGAAAATCCCCTCAGTCAAAGGACAGTTTCAAAGTCATTAAAATGCTAGGTGTCCACTGTAAACAAAATGATAAACGTTGATTTGAATCTTAAAGAAAGCGAAAAAACGCAATGTTCATCGTCTTCATCCAAAGCATATCGCTCGACGTAGGACACGCTGCAGAATTGTATATGAGAAACTCTTATCCAAAGAAAAATGGAAAACAATTGTCACAAAAGATGAAGCATGGGTGTATTTAAATGATTGTAACAAAAAAAGAGCCATTTATTATCATAAAAGGAAAAAAAAATTAAGTACATGGTTCAAAGAATCGAAAGAAAGGTTTTCTAAGGGATTCATGATTGCTGCTGGTTTTTCTTATAATGGCAAGTTAAAAATAAAAAGAGTGCAAAAAAAATGTCAAGATTAACTCCAAATACTATCAGGAACGTATTTTATCGCCAATTTTTCTGAATGAAATACCATCGCTTTACCCACAGTGCCATCCATCTGTGAGGCTCCATCGGGACAAAGCTAGCAGTCACACATCAAAATCCACTGTAAATTTCGTAAAAGAAATGGAACAAAAAACTGGTATCAAGGCCATACCCTTTACTGGTATCCCTACTAAATCTCCAGATGTGTAACCTATGGATTTTTGTGCTTTCGGACTTTTAAAAACTGCATTATCCAAACGTTGTCCCAGAACCCTAACAGGACTCTGGAAAGCTGTTCGGGAGGAATGGGATAGAATACCTCTTCTGACACTTCAAAAAGCATTATTATCCTGCAAATTGCGGTGTCGAAAGGTAGTTCAGAATAAGAGATGTCAAATAGAACATTTAAAACACAAGAATTTTATGAAATTTAGTTTTGTGAATACAATATACATCGTCTAAAAAATGTGCGAATAGCCTCTGTATTCATGTTTTAGCAATGCCAAACTGTTTAAAAAATTAATTTTGGACAGATAACGAAATATAACTTTAAAATGTGATCTCCCATTCTATACTTACATTTGGGAAAGTTTCATACTCATCACGGAAAAAGAAAATTATGAGAAAAGTTGACTCCCGTACGACAAAAATTTAACCAGGATTTACTTTCAAAATGTGCAGTTTTTGACGTCATTTTCAACTTGGCTCGACGGATCGCTTAATTAAACTTGGATAATTCGAGAAAATAAGTTTAAATGGAGTGCAGCAAAATTATGTGTAATAGACTGTAATATTAATAGACTGTACAATGAAGTATTGTGGTGTCCACATGGGATTTTTTATACTGTATTTCGCTAAAATTCTGAAAGATTTTAATTTTCCAAATCGTTTATCACAGCTTATGTCAAATAGCATTACTAATTTATTACAAATAGCATTACTAATTATTATTTATCACATTAAGGAAAATTAGAACTTTTAATAGTTATGCAATCTTAAGTATATTTACATTCATAGATATAATTAAAAAAACGAAATATATTTTTAAGTTATGTCTTTTTTTTCTTTCGATTTTTCTAGAATCGATACTTGCGTTGTGGGTGATGACTCTACCTGTGATATGCAACTCAAAGAGCACTGTCGGACGGAGCGAGGAGTTAGCTCTTGTTTGTGTCGTCCAGGATATGGAAGGGTGTTGGAAAGAAGTTTATGCTCTCGTAAGAAAAAAAAAAGCATTTTCTTCTCTTTGTGTGTTTGATTAAGAAATTAACAATATCCCTATTTTTTCGGCATGCATTATAATAAACAGCAAAATGCAAGCAAATAGAAAATATTTTTAGTCTCTACTCATTTAAAAAGAAAATTAGTCCTTACGCTCTTCTGAAACTTTTGAAAAGTTTCGTTTAAAGTTTTTAAAAGTTAAAATAAATTTTTAAAAAACGTAAAAATCATGAATTTAAAAAGAAATTGCACTATTTTCTTTATATGTAAATTTCATTTTAATACTTGAAACAATTTTAAGTCAAGCAGATTGCCTCATTAAAGAACGAATCCTCCAGAAATTAAAATATAAAGAACAAAAAATCGAAAATCATACATTTAAGATGAGCTAAAAGCAGAAAAAATCGCTATGATTTTATTTGACTGTAAATTGATTCCGCGCCTAGTGTCGTGGGCTTAAGCCAGTGGTCTGAAACTTGCGCCCCGCAAGTAGCATACAGCCCCCAAAGCAATTTTATGCGTTTCGCGAAGATATTTCAATTGTAACTTTGTTGCAAAAGCAGTGCTACGAAGATTTTAATCAGTCGAAGTTCCAGTTTACATTATTTCTATTATTATTAAAAAATCTGAAAGGTTTCAGATTTTAAATTACGTCCAAAGGGGCGTTTTTTAAACATTTTGTATGTTACTTTTATTTATTGAATATCATGTTCTTCGCATTTAAACCATAAAATTCAGTTAAAGAACAATATCGCAAAATCATTTTAAACTGAGCATATCTTTAAAACATCCGATATACAGTCCCACGCGCTGCAGATAATAATGTTTTTTTCTGCACAACGTTGCCATTGCCCGCTTTAAAATCCTTGAGTTTGTTAATCCAAAATTCGTTTAAGTTTTACAAAATATGAAATCGTTAATAATACATATTCCAAATTTCAAATTTGGGCTTCCAGATGCCTATATTCGCAGCAGGATGACGGCATTCAAAATTCGATGGCTTTAGGTACCGTCGTTTTATCACAATGGGAGAAACATACATACATTTATGCACATTCTTCATTATTTAATTTCTTTAAATATAATACAGGGCTGCAATATTTTGTGGCAACAGTTTGAAAAGTGATACAGACTTTTAATGTTTCCGACGCAAAATCGCAAAACGAAAACAATAGCCCTTCAGGGAAAAAGCCTCTTTGGACTAAAAGCTAAGTGAAAAAACACATTAGAAAATGTATAAATGGAACTAATCTACAATCCGTGATGAAGCTAATTTCTAGTTATTTTTCTCCCAGTTTACAAACTTTATCAAAATCTAAATGTTATCAAGTGTCAAAGTGTAGTAAAAAATAAAAGAACTTTAAATAATTATTTGCATACAAAAGTGTATTTTCGTTTATGCGTTAAAGAAAATTTAATAAATAAGAGAAAGAACCTAAGTTAACATTATTTATTCTCAAGTTCTGTCCTACTTGGAAGATTTTGTTTGAAAAGTTAAGAAAGTTTCTCCAGATTTCTTTCAGTTTAAATGAAAGTAAGTAGTTTTGTGTTTGATTAAATATGTTACAACTTTTTAAAATAAACATCAATCTAAAAATTTAATATTTAGCTGGCAATATATTTAAATTATAAAGTATAACCAAGAGAAATATTTTGCAGGTACCAAATTTAAATTTTAAATAGGAAATAAATATAAGTTTAATCTTTTCCCTATGCGATAATGTTATTATTGTTTATACATGCTTTGAAAATGCTTACTAAGTAAAATTTAAAATTTATTAAAGAATTTTTTTGTTTTCTTAATAAAAAGTGTTTAATTTTGCTTAAAAATTTCTGGCCCATTAACTGTTTTCAGATTATGCATGCGGCCTACGAGCAATTTGGGTGTGAAACCATTGACCTAAGCAATGGAAATATAATTGTGCATTCAGTTTACAAAATCGCTTCCGCATAAGATTTCAACTACTTCTTTTTAAATGGCAGTAGTTTCTATTATGACAAAACAAGAAAGACACTTATTGAAAAAAATGAAACTGCTCGAAGAGGTTTTCTTTGAAGTGTGAAAAAGGTTGCTTTTTCCCACAAATAAACTTCAGTTTATTTATTTATTTAAAAAAATTGCTATCATTTTTGAATAATCTCTATACTATTTCAGATGCATTTTAAAACATAGACATTTTTCTGCGCTTGTTTTAAAAGCAAAGAGCAGTTAATGTTAAAAATGGTATTTTTAATTCTTACTTTATTAGTTGCTAACTATTTTAGCTCACTTTTTATTTTAATTTAAATAATTTTTTTTTCTATTGAATGGGAAGTATTTTATTCACTAATTGCAAAATATTAGTAAACTACTTCTGACCGGCACAGGGTTTCGCTAAGAAAGCCTAAATTTCTTAAAGCTGCTGTGAGAAGGCGATATTTTCTAGATGTCAAAATGCCCATGCTACTTTAGAAATACATTTAAGTTCTTTTTAATATAGTCTCTATATTCCCTTAGTTTCTTTGACATATTTTAAGATGCTCGTTTATGCACTTTAATAGAGACGTCATAAAAACATTTTAGGCCATATATATACGACCTTAACGCTAGTTTATACGAAATCTGTGTGATTCAAACTAATTTCTGGCTCCATAAAGACAATCAAGTGACTTATCAACTCATTTTAGTTTTCCAGAGAAATAATTGTGAACTCAAAAGAAGGTTTGAAATAAACTTCTTTTTTATAACATCAACTTAATAAACTACAAAGCTTGTGAGTTACAAAATAAGTTACCTTTGCTTGCGGTATTTAATCTAGCATAAAGTTAAGTAATTCAAAAATTACGATTCACTGTCAAGTCCTACGCCAAACATTATCTCCAGCCCTCTAATCACGACAGCGATTGCAGCAAGCAAAATATTGAAGCCAGTCTAGAAGCTAGTAGTTCAGAGAAGTTTAGCAATCGCTGCCGAAAGCTCTCGCCTAACCCCACTCTGTTCTTATATAGTATATTAATTAAGAAGGAATGTTATTTGAATCTGGCGTCTATCTCGAGGATTCACATGAAGCCTTACAGCTGTTTACCAGGGAAACATTCCGCTTACTGTATAAAACAAACGTTTGGTGGATGAGTAGAAACCTGATTACTTTGTCCCTTTATAATTAACTCATTTAAGTACATAAACCGAAGCCATTCAAGGTTCGCAGTAGCTCAGCGGTCTTTACCAACAAGCCACAGAATCACTTACAAGGTTTCAGTCATGATGAACTAAATAACCTAAGAAGACTCCTTTCATGATCTGTAGGAGATTCCTTTCCGTCTCTCTTATCGATTTCAAGAGAACCCTCGGATGGATTAAAGCTTTTCTGAAAACAATTTATGCTTCTGGAGTTTGTAGAATAATACGACAGACGACCAACAGCCTCTCTTCCAACGCAAAATTGACAAATCGGGTTTGACTCTGTGCCAATATCGACCTTGTAACTCCTCAAAATAATAATTTAAGCAAAATTTTTCGCTCTTGATTATGTGCTTTTGCTCATTACAATCGTTGACTAAATTAAACATGACCTATTTCATACCATTGTCTTTTTTACACCATGTCCATGGTATGCTGGTGTCGACTGTACGCTGTGCAGGTACTAAGAGGCATTAATCCTCTTCAACATTATTACATCATCATCAAAGCTTAGTTATTTATATTTTATCATGTTGATCGCATGCCAGTAAACAGTCCTGTGCCGGTGTAGTTTCAACGCCGTGTTTGTCCTATCGATCCTATGCAGTGTCAATCATATGAATGTAATTCCTTTGTAGTTTTGTGAAAATTGTACCTACAGCCACAGAATATATGTACTCAAAAGTTAACTGCGGGCAAGCACGTTTCGAAGTATGATCTGTTGCTTTGTCTTGATGAAGTTTTACTCTTTGAAAGTCACCGACAAAGAAATGGAATTTCTGACACAAAACTCTGATGTTAAACTTTCTCTTGAGACTACGTTTAGAGGATTTTTTAATATATACTCTACTCTTCTTATTTTCAAAATTTATTGTAAGAGAATCTTGGTCAATCATAAACCGTTTACTGAAACTTTCTTTGTATGGATGGAACCAGGTTTATACACTTTTTTTCTCTTTGTTCTCGATAATAAATAGACCTTTTTTGTTGCCGTCGTATAGATAAACCCATCCTTCATCTCAAGGATCACATATTTTTATTTACCTCCTGTTAAGTAATTTTCGTAAGAGTTCTATAAATTGTTCTGCTTTGAGCCACATGCCTGGACAAAAGCGGGCGAACATTACGTTTTTTAGCTTTTTTATCATGAAAATGTTGCTTTATCATTTTACTTATTGTTGCTCCACATATATTTAAAGACTTTGCAAATGATTTCTGCATCGGCGGTTTTCTCTTGTAGCCAATGATTTAACTTTAGAAACATTAGGTACAGTACGTACCTTTTCCGGCATTCGTTTGGCATCTTCTTTCCATGTGGAAATAACGATAGATTGTTTTCCCTTTTACAGTTAATAATATTTCTTATTTTGCGCTTACAGTTTTAACACCACGCATTTCACAATATTTGTGGAATAAGAATATTTTCTCCGAAAAGCGCCAAAAAACATATCTTTCAATTCAAAGCTTGTTTATATGCGACATTTTGAAGAAAGAAAAATTCAAAAGTAGCAGGCGGTATTTCTCAATTCTAATAATAAGGCAATTCTTTATTGAAATGGTTGTAAAAATGAGTAAACACCATCTGTAGCAGTGACAGATATTTTTAAAGGAAAAAAAAGTGTTATTCTTTAATATTATGTCCGTTTAAAATTATTTGAGCAACATGAATATTCCTTCTTTCCAAATGTTTTAATTTCGTTTTAATCTTCCTAAAGATGTATACTTTTATGAGTATTTATTAATTAATTCTCTTTTTCTTTTTCAGCTGTCGTCTCGATGCTGCTAACACTGAAGGTTGCAAAACTCGGAGATAAAAACATTGATCCTTCCCATTTTGTGCCTGGGACACCGGAATTCCAGAGGCTCAATTACGAAGCTAGTCATGCGGTAAGATACCGAAGATTATTCTTCTTTTGTTTCCAGGTCTTCACCTTAACCGTGGCGCTCAGCAGTATGGTAAATCATTGGGATTTAACATACTAATTATTTTGTAGAGTGGCATTACGGAGGCGATAAAAGCAATGATTAAATATGCGTAAAATGTACATTGCAGTATTAAAAATAAATTAGAGTATTTTTTTCTACTAAATAAAAGAGTTCGTCGAGTTTTTGAAAATGATAATTAAATGAAAAAATTTCAGCAATATTTCTTTAGAAAGATTTTGCTGCAGAACTGCTTTGCTTTTGTTCTTTAAGGAAAAAAAACTGCTAAAGAACTGAAATTTTTAGATAATATGACAAACTTTCAAAACTTTTGTCATATTTTGAATCAGAATTAAAGTGGAGTAATTTTAACACCCGATCAATAACCTCAGTATATCTGTCAACATTTAAATGTGGTTGACGAGTAAGGTAACGTAAACTAATATATTTTCATAAAATGGTTTTCAAGGCTTAATTTAATGAAGAGTTTTAGTGCCTATTTATTGGTCATTAATCAATGTATCGGTTACCGTTAAAGTATGAAATCCGTTATTTTATAGAATACCTAGTTATTCCATGAAATAACTGATCGTGTCCGTTAAAGTGTAAAACTCTCTTGTATTTCATGGTTTAACTAGTTATTTTATAGAATAACGATCTGCAGACCGTTAAAGTGTAAAATAATCTATATCATATCTCGCTTTTTAGTATAAGGTACATTTACGTTTCGTTTAACAATATGGAATGTTCGTGTAAAACCCAGTGTGTCAACAAAAAATGTTTTTGTTTTAGAAATAATGTTCTTTGTAATTCCAAGTGTCATTTTAGTAATCCTTGTTGTAACAAATGATTTTATGGTACGTTTCCATAAATACCATTTATACGCTGCATAAATTAGATAAATTGCTTCTTTTTCATTTTAATTGTCTGTCATTAGTTTATTTATAGAATACCTAGTTATTTCATTTTAGATAAATTGTTTATTTTGCACTTTAACTGTCTCTCATTAGTTAATTTATAGAATACCTAGTTATTTCATAGAATAACTAGTTAAAGTGTCAAATTATTAACATATTACACACTTTAACGGACACGATCAGTTATTTCATGGAATAACTAGGTATTCTATGAAATAACTGCATTATATACTTTAACGGTAACATATCTATTTCGTATTTTGACATTATTTTGAAACAGTTTTATACTTCCTGAGTTACTTGAAATAATTTTCTTAACTAAAGTATATTGCATTTGACAGTAACATAAACAGACTACAAATGAAGTAAGAATGCCTTTAACAAGTTCAGTTTAAAGCAAAATACTTAAGTGCATAATATTAAAGATATATATGCCAAAAGGGCAATTTGCCCAGAAGGACTATTAATTTCATTTTGCGTTGATTCACTATAAGTGTTGTTTCACTTTTCTGATTGTTGCCACCAAATACTATCGCCCTGTATTACATTTAAAGAAATTAAATAATGAAGAATCTGCATAAATGTATGTATGTTTCTCGCATTGTGATAAAACGACGGTACCTAGAGCCATCCAGTTTTGAATATTGAACGTTTCCAACCGAATATGGATACCTGGAGGCCCAAATTTAAAATTTGGAATTTGTTTTATTATCGATTTCATATTTTGAAAAACTTTAACGAATTTTTGATTAATAAAATCAAGGCTTCAAAGCGAGCAATGGCAACGTTGGACAGAAAAAAGCATTTTTATCTCCAGGGCGTGAAACTGTGTATCAGAAATTCTAAAGGCATGCCCATTTCAAGATTATTTTGCGATATTGCTCTTGAACTGAATTTTATGGTTTAAGGGCGAAGAACATTATATTTAATAAATAAAGGTAACACAAATTTAAAAAAAACCTTTTAAACGTAATTTAAAATCTGAAACCTTTCAGATTTTTCTTTCTTTTTTTATTTATATTTTTATTGTTTAGGTATTACATCTGTCTATTCTAAAAATAATAACATTTCTGGACTGGGACATTTTTAGATTAATCTATGGCACAGAACGTAAGAGCTTAAGAGGCGCAAACATTCTACAATATGATATTTTTGAATGTCTTTAGCGTCCACACGCATTATAAAAATAATTTATAAGCGTTATGTGTGTCATAAGTGTTGTAAGCGTCATTGATAGAATTTAAATATTTAGAAAAATTTGCAACAATATCGATTCTGTTGCACAGGGTTGACCAACTTCTGTATAAATGTATATAATTGACTTTTGATTTGAAAAGTGATACTGACCCAAAAGGGAGGTCTGGGACTAATATCACCTCTAGTGCTAAAAAGTATATTGTAAGAAAATATAAGGTATATGTTAGATACATGTTATATAGCAGTAAATTTTGTTGTTCTGCTGTCAATCTTATAATTTTCTTTTCGTTGGAGATTTGGCAGCTGATATCTTTACGCTGCTATAGAACCAAATTCCGTGTATTTTTGTTCACAATTGTTTGTTTACGGTCAGTTTCAAAGTTAACAAAACTTCTTAAATGGTAAAAAATTAAGTAATAACGATGGCCTCCAATCACTGTTCGTTAAGGTTTTTGCTGGCAAAGACCAGAAGCACTATGAGAACAGAATCACGAAGGTACCAGAAAGATCACAAAAGGTAATCGAACAGAATGGAAGCTATTTGGTTGATTAAAGTTAATTTTTGTGTAGAAAAAACTGAGTTTTATTTCCCATTAAAAACCGAAATTACTACGCAATTATATATATCGTCATTATTAATACTTACTTAAATATTTAAATATAACTATTGATGGCAAATTACAGTAGGGATCAATTCAAAAGATCCCATGACCGCGTTAACTAAAGTAACAATAATGTTATGAGATTTTTGGATAAATTAAAAATAGAAAGTTAGGATATTTCGTCTTGCCTTTTTATAAAACGATATCTAATGCAATATTTCACCGCTATAATTTTGAAGAATATAGCTTCTGAATTATTAACTAGATACTTACGGCATTTCGAAAATTGTGGAAACGGAGACTTAATGTATAGGGGGTAGCATTTATCCTTCTTTCAATAGCAATGAGTATATCTATTCCTAAAAAGTACTTATCTTCTTTACTTGATGTAGATATTTGTCTCTTCAAGAGTCAGATGTCTAGATGATCGTTGTTGCCATAAGGAAAGAATAATAATACGACATATATTGGAAAAATGAATAGCAGCATTCTAGTATTGAAAAGAGAGAATGGGCTTCTTGCATCGAATTATACACAACAACTTTTTATTAATTCTAAATAATCTTTTGTTCTAATTTTTATAATTGTTCATTTTGTATCTGTTTTTGATTTCATGTCAAAATCAGGTATGAAATGTACTTCTAGTTCGAAACATAATTTCAGGTTAGGAAAAGTGACACTTTCAGTTTCGGATTTTGGAATTTACATTGGAATTAATAAATATTTCCTGCTATTAGCTATTGGAATGTAACTCAAGCAGCATTCAGTTTGTTCGAACATTTGCAATTATTGCTCATGAACAATATGAAGTCTTGCCGAAATAAGCAGGGATATCAATGAAAAATATTACCTAAAAGGGAGTAAGTTTTATTGTATGTTACGTAAATATTCCTTAGCATTAATAATGCCAATTTGAATGAGTATGTGCTATTTTCGGAGGCTTTCAAGAGAAACGCTCGTACTTAGAATCAGAGGAGTAAAAGAAAGAGCGTTACCTAAAACGTCTACAAGTCTTGATGGAAAGGAAAGAAAAATGTGTTAAATTTGCATTTAGATTCATTAACGTATCCATATATATATATATATACGGGAAATATGGAAAAAGATTGTTAGTGTAGTAGCTTATTATTAATAATGCTTATATTTTTCCACAGGTTTCAACTATATTTACATATAGTCCCCTTGCCGAAGCTTACCGAGGTGCAGCGGTCAACCGTATTTATTCAATTGCTAACAGGATGGTCATCAACAGCACCGTCCATTTGGCGGAGTCAGAGATCAGGGGCTCGTTGAGGCACCATGTTGAACATGCTGTCGCAACTGCCATCAACAGAAGAGATAACCGTCTTGGCACCAGTCAGTTATACGTTAACGGGCCACTCAGTGCTCTTGTTGAAGTTGAAGGTAATCATAAATACATAAATGTATGCTTTCTGTTACTTTTCCGTTATCCACCTGTCAAGCTTTTTGGCGCCTGTGAAAGAGAAGCCAAACACATGCCGAGTCCCAAAGATAGCACTATCTGGGGACTATGTGTGTAAACCAGAATAATTAAACACACACATATTATTACAATAGTACCTATGAAATGCATGACAGGTGCATAACAAGAAAGTACCATGTATGCTTCATCACCTTTTTTTTTGTTCCTAAAATATATGTTTATCTGGATGTCGTTATGCAGGAGTGATGAATATTTTGTGGGTTACAAACATCTCTATTGTTTCTCTATTGTTGAGAATCACAGTTTGGAGATGAATATCATGTACACTTTGCACAAAAATACTGGGACATCTCCCCGTTCTACTGGGCCGATTGACGAAATTGCATTTTTCATGTCTCAAAAGCGTGAATTAGGATATATATTAGATTTTCAGCACATAGTACTATTCTAACGCAGGTACTTTGATAAAAAAATCGGACGTTTTTTGAAATGGCATGTCAGTTCCTTCCCATATTTCGATTCTTTTTTTCTGTTCGTGCACAATGAAATGGAAAAGAAAATAATTTAACCTAAATTAAGAATTTCACTAAGTGAACAATTTTTGTCGCAAACTGAAAAAGATGCGCCAAGATAAATTCTTAAATTCCGCAATAAGTTTCTCCTCAAACTTAACGGAATTTTAATTTTGGGCATAACTTCTGTCGTAGAATCAAAACATGGAATGAAATCGGTACGTCATTTTAGAAAAGTCCAATTTTGAGTCAAAATACTTATGTTAGAACAATGCTATGTATAAATCTAAAACATATTCTAAGTCGCGCTTTCGAGATACGAAAAACGCAATTTAAATTTCATCAATCGGCTTAGTAGAACGGAAAATAGAAAACCGTCCCCCCTTTTTTTGTGCAAAGTGCTGTGAACTTCTGCCATTAAAAATAAAGTTTTTTTAAAATTTTTTCCTTTTTTTAAATATATTTCCAGATGTCAATGAGTGTGGAGACAACAATCTGAACGACTGTTCCGAGCATGCTGTTTGTGATAATCTCTTCGGCACTTTCCAATGCAAATGTAAGCCTGGATATACAGATAAATTTGAAGGAGATCCCAGAAACGCTGGCCGAATCTGCTCTGGTAAAGGAAAAAAAAAAGCGTTATTTATTTTTATTTTATACTAGATATAAAGAGAAGTAAATATTGATTAAATACTATCACTTTTTCTAGAAAATTCATTTCCAATTTTTGCATAATTCAATAAAATTCGATTATTAATAATAACTACGGCAAAATATATCGCAGTGACTGATTAAAATTTACATGGTGCTAACTAAATTTGACTTACTTTTATTTCTATGATTTTTCGATTTTAGTTTAGTTTGAAATTTTAGCTTCGATTTAATCTGGTGTTGTGGAGGTGATTCTCATGCGTAATTAGAATACACGTTGGTATGCCTTAGAAAGTCTTCCTCGAAGATATCTTCCTCGTTAAGATAGATAGCCTTCGCGTATTTTGCCTTAAACCAACTACCCAATTAGCGTACTTACATAGTTCCCTCTCTCGGTTTAAAAAGTAGAGCTTGAATAGTAAAACTTTTATTGCATCTGCGTATTCGTGAAGTTTTCACATCGAAACTTAAAGAGAAAATGTATGCTTTTAAAATATACCAAAAAAGTTGTGATTAGATTTTATTTTACTTTCCGCTGCCAACATGAGGAGAAAAATCTTAGAAAATATAACAGTTACTTTATTCAGACATAGAAAACTTCTGAAGTTACGTAAAGGAATCGAACGTATATAATAGAAGTAATGCTTTACAGATTTATTTCATACAATGATTACGCATGCGTATTAAAACAGCTACAATAAGGTTGTTTATACCGCTAATGTTATTGTTTGAATTGTAAAAAGTTTAAATTTACTTCTTTTTACCTAATTTCCTTAAAAAGTGTTCAGTGTTTTTTCAAGTGAATTCAGCACATGACCTCTCTATCGAGACCCCACCCAGCTGAGTTAACAAAGAAATATTTTTTATTTTAAATATTTTATGCTCGAATAAAGCAAGTGTACTTATTCGTTACCGTTTCACATTGCTCTTTCTATGATAATTATCTATAAATTATGGATTCTAAATAAATCTCTAGAAAATAAATCTCATGGTGTTATGAAAAGTTTGTGTCAAGTACCATTTTAGATAAATAAGTTTTATGTAACAGTTTTTAAAAGGACTTAGGATGGCAAAATTAAATAAATTATTAGATATTATTAAGAGATGTAAGAATAGCTTGCCAAGTTATTCACTAAAATTAGGCGAATCGAAAATATAACTTACTGGATACGTTGAAAACTTTTTTTGCTAATTAAGTTAACACTTCAATATTCATAAGAATTATTATTTGAAATACAGAGTATTTTAATTTACACTGATTAAATATATTACTAAAATAGAATCAAGATTTAAATTATTAAGAGACCCCTTTAATATTTTTAAATCACACAAGATCTATGATCTCGTAAATGACGGATTGATTAAATTCGAAAGCTAAATTAAAAATTTTATGTTTCGTTGAATGGCAGCACTTTGAGAGCTGGCTGAGTGGTCAAGCACAGGAAAGGTAAATAAAAGATAATAACCTTTCGCTTCGTGGCAAGATTTGTCAAGAGATATCTGTGCATTGAACATCTGCGGTTAGTCAGAAGCGTAACGCAGTACAGCTTAACGGGGTAAATTTGGGAAAGGAACTGCTTTTTGATACTCTAAAGAAAAGTTCTTCACAGGTTTCAATGAAACTGTAGATACTATTTCAGGAAGTTTTTTTTCTTTTTTAAGCCCCTAAACGGTGTATCACGTTTTAAATTGTTGCCATCGAATATTATCGCCCTGTATTATATTTAAAGAAATAATTAAATAATGAAGAATCTGCATTATACGAACCACGAAATTTCCAGGGCGATGGATTGGTCTAAGTCGTCTCATAGCTTGGACACCCAAATTACTGGATCTGTCGTGTTTGGACTTTTTCCTGTGGGGTCATATCAAAAGCTTAATCTTCTAGTGAGCTGACGGAAGGTCTTTTGAGCAATTCCTATGAGCATGTTCTGTTAATAAAATGTTTCCTGAAGTATCATTCCTTCTCATTCTTGAGTTAATTCTTTAAACGTGACAACGGAAAACTACCCTTTAACTTAGGGGTCCCAATTTTTTTGTCCCTAAGAGCACATTCTAGAATATCTGTTGGACGGCGGGCGCCATTTACTTTTTCAAGGTGAATTTACAGTTGGATAAAGTTAATAATACGTACACATAACAAAACAAAACAAACAAACAAACAAACAAACAAAAAGGATCGGACACATTTTGCTTTGTGCTGGTATCTGTGTTGGACGCAATTTCTATTTCACTGAAAATGAGATAACTTTCACACAGAATTTTATTAAAAACTAAAACATTTTTATTGTAATCGCACAGCGGTGGGCGCACGTTAAACGATCCGTTGGAAACCCCAGCTTTCACTTCTCGCCGCTTCCGTCCCGACCATACAGTGTATGACGAATATTGCTCTTGTAGCTAGTTGCCTTCTATCACCCCCTCAAAGTTTTGCCCACTTGCTCAGATTCACCCTGTATATGAGCATAAAAATAACTGGCTTAACTAAAGTATTATTAAAATTATCTTTATATTTTCCATTAACTGTACTGAAATTTTCTGTATTATGTGGTGAATCTTATCTTTTAAGATGTATTTGTACTTTTATATGTCTTAGTATGAAATAATTAGGTAATTTGTATCAGTATCAAAGTGCTCTTCAAATATTTTAGTCAATTATTCCATCAGTTAATCTACATCGAATACCGGATCATCCAATAAATATTGCAGTAAAGTTAGTTTTCCCAACGAAACCTTATTTTAAGAAAATACGTGGGAGTGAAATAAGAACTTTTTGCATAGTATACCTTCCTATTCTTCCAGATACCTTTCTTCCATAAACACAATAAATAAATAAATAAATAAATAAATTGTAGAGACATTAGGTTTTTTGGTTAGATAAGCAGGAAATGTGAAAAATGAGCAATGCCCTCGCCGGGACTCGAACCAAGGACCTTTCGAATTCTCGACCTCGAGCGTGCTGACTGCTACACAACGAAGGCATGTTAACAAGCAGGGAGAAATACTTTATAAAATAATAAAAAAATCTAAAAGCTTTCAGATTTGACATTACGCCCAAACAGGCGCTTTTTTAGCGTTTTGTGAGTTACCTTTATTTATTAAATATCACGAACAAATTTCAAATTCCATAGTAAGGCTTCCAGATGCCTATATTCGGTGGAGGATTACGTTATTCAAAATTTGATGTCTTTAGGTACCGTAGCTTTTTCACAATGCGAGAAACATATACACATTTATGTAGATTCTTCATAATTTATTTTTTTTAAATATAACACAGGGCGCTAATATTTGGTGGCAACAATTCAAAAACTGATATGCCGTTTATAGTGTTTCAACGCAAAATTGCAAAAGGAAATTAATAACCCTTCTGAGCTAACGCTGTTTGGGCTAATTAAAAAAATCTTTAAGATTACATTAAATGTATTTTATTGTCTTAAATTTCAGAGGTACCTGTATTCTTCTGCATTTTAAACTGAACTTTTTGTTTTACTCTTTTAGCCTGCTCGCCAGATTACTGTAATGGCAAAGGTCAGTGCGTGGTTGTGCAAGGAAGACAAGAATGCAGGTAACACACTGGAATTGTAATGCACACAAATTTCGTTGGATTCCTTGTTTAATTTCTTAAAGAACTGTACCTTTCACAAGGTCTCTAATTTAAAAAAATTATTATATGAAGTTGAAATTTTGAATGATTGTAATTTACATATTTAATCTAATTCTAGAATACTGGATAATGTAGAATTTTATAAACATTTAAGATTTCCATTTTGAATTACGTAAAATGAGAGAACGGAATTACTCCAGTTGCTGTCAGATTGAATTAGAATTGTATTTAACACGAAAAGTTGGATAAAGGGAAGATAAATATTAAAACTGAGTTTAACAAATGTTGCATTATTACCACCACCAAAAATTATCGCCATGCATTATAGTAATGAAGAATGATAGTATGAAGGCATTATAGTACAGAAATTAAGTAATGAAGAATTTGCATGAATGCATGCATGTATCTCCCATTGTGTAGAAACAACGTTACCTAGAGCCATCAAATTTTGAATAACGTAGTCCTCCCTCCGAACATGTGCAGCTGGAAGCCCGGAATTTGAATTTCGAATTTGTTTTATTATCGGTTTCCTATTTCGTAAAACTTTAAAGAATTTTCGATTAACAAACTCAACAATTTCAAAGAGAGGAGTGGCAACACTGTGCGGAAAAACACTTATCTCCAGCACGCGAGACTGTCTGTCAGAAATTCTAAAGATATGCTGTTTTTAAATATTTTGTGATTTTACTGTTGAATCGAATTTTGTATTGCGTAATGCCCAAAAACTTGATATTTAATAAGTAAAGTAAACACACAAAACGTTAATAATAAAAAGATCAAGTTTTGTCAAGCCATCTTAGTAAGAAAACTGAGTATTGATATGATGAACTGAGAAAAAACTGGAAAAAAGAACAGAAAAATGCACGCCAACACTTAACGTTTCATGGGAATTCTAAACGTATACTGCTATGCTTCTTTGAAAATTTTTGTGAATTTTCTGTTGAATTGTATATGGCGTAAGTGCTAAGAAAATGATGCTTAATAATAAAGCTAAAAAGACAAAAAGAACCATAGTGAATTTTCCAGTAGATTAGTAAAAACAAACCCTTTTTGGCTACCGTTAAAATCTGAAACCTTTTAGACTTTTTTGTTGTTATTTCATTGCATTCTTTTTCATTTTTAAGCACTAAATTTAAACTTTGAAGGAAACAGTTCTCTTTTATGATCGGTTTCTCGACGTTCAGCATATTTTATGAAGTTAATCTAATTTATTTTTTCCTGCAAAATTTCGGTTTTTAATATATTCATGAATATCAGGAACAGTATATCATATGATATTTTATCGTCAGTGGGTTTTTACAGGAAATAGTTTTACCATTTTCTCACATTTATGAGCGACACTCATTTACTATACTCATAATACTATATTCATAATATAAAAAACCAACCTTGTAGACAAGTTTTTGCAATGTTTAAATGACCATGTCTGACGCAGGTAATACTAAAAATTATTACTTGCGTCTAGATATTCTAATTTTCTTTTCAGTTGATTTGTGTATGGCACATTTAAACTTTCGCAAAGCAATAGTATTGACAGTAGTTTGAAGTTTATACTAAATTAATACATTCTCTTTATTTAATTGGTTTTATTATGCAAATAGTGTTTTACATCTACCTGACTTCAATATATTAGAAAAGGAATCTGAATCGTTCAAAGGCGAACAAATTCAGTTCAGCGCGGCATATTTTTACAATAACACAAAATACAAATAAATTATTACAAGAATATCTGCTTTACACTTTACATATATGAGTATGGAAATAACTGGCTGGCTGAGCTAAAATGTTACTGATACCTGAATGTCTTTATACAATTTCTTAAAATGTTATCTTGCTATGCCTTTGATCTACATAGATGGAAAACAAGGATTTATTGTTATTATAATTAGATTAGAACAACTGAATTCCGGCAACATTTAGACTAAATTTATTCGCAACCTGTTTATTAATAAAGTAATCCATTCAAAGTATTCTTTGGTACTTTAAGATGCGTGCTTTGTATTTTTTAAAAGACGTAGTATATTATTTGTTGTAATAACGTTAATTATTGTTGTGAAGAACAAAAAGGCATTGTAATCTGCTTCACTCTTCTGAAAACAACCCCAGATCACTTTCCCCATGTTACACATGTTGAAAGCCACGAAAATGCCCATGCAGCCAGCCCATTCGCCGAGATTCCAAGTCCGGACCAAACTACCAGTGTTCAGCAACTTTATCGCTAGGCCATTAGTGGGCCTTATCGTGGCTTAGAGCCATGTTGTTGTCTTAGACTGTGGTGACATAGGTGAGAGTACGAATTAGCCTATCCTCTTCCCAGTTTTGAAGATTTCTCGCTATCTTTTCCTACCATCAGCTTTTAGGGAGGACTTTTGGTTTGACAGTATTTTAAGTACCTTCATACTGCAAACACATTACACACTTATAAACATCTCCAGGATTCGCGATAAAGACTAGGGAAGCCAGCTGTCCTGCTATGATGTTAACAGGGCGGTAATAATATCAGTAATTCCGTTTCTGATGATAATACTTTCCGAAGCGTACTTTAATATATGAAACCGTATGCGTCAGAAAACACGGTGCGTATAACACACTATTGGTTAATATATAAGTAAAGATCCTAAAATTAAATTGATAAATGGTGCAGAGTGCGAAATTTGTAACATGAGTAAAATAATATTCTACAGTATTGTATGCTGAATTATACACCAAAAGTGTACTTTCATTCTGCCGCATGTGTATGAAAGTAAAGTATTTTGATGTTTATCTTAATCTTGAGAAAATATGATAAAGTTATGAAAAAACAATGAACCTGTATTTTATAATATCACATTTAAAAAAAATATGCTATACTTTTTGTTACGAGTTTATGTCATAATAGGTGAGGGCACTTAAGCGTAGAGATGCCTGAATTAGCAGTATTCTTCTGACTTATCCTTTAAATATTTCTACTAATTTCAAAACTGTAACAAACTGTTGTTGCCCATTGTTAGGTAGTATGCCTAAGTCCTGACGCTTTAACATTAGTATGATTTTTGACCGTGAGGAAAGAAGTATGAAAACTTTGGGCCTAATAACTGAAAACTGAGGAGTGAAAACTTTAGACCTAATAGTTCTGAAGCCGTATGCCTAATACCGTAGTTACATACATAGTTCCTCTCCTCTCATATTTTACTAATTTTACCTTCTGAAAATTAAGAATGAAAATTACTCAAT
>KK117068.1:740429-757182 GCA_000611955.2 Stegodyphus mimosarum | reverse complement strand
GGACAGGGCTGAATGAAAAGAATCTCATACTAAAAAGAATATTCTGCATTCGAAATTAATTTCAGAAATATTGTTTTTAATTACATTATACAGTTATTTTTTTTAATCAAGAAAACAAATACAAAACTCCTCGTGTTCCACGTATTCCACGGGGCTTACAGATGCAATTAAATAGCTCATAATACAAGGAGATTCAATTTAACAATGAAAATATAATATCTAGGTCTAGAGAGAGCAAAGAGAAAATGTAAAATACAAATACTATTATAATAAAATATTAAAATATACCATGAATAAATAAACTATGTTGATACTCATATAAAAGAAAACAAACCAAACTTAATAATAATGAAAATGAAATAATACTTTAAAATAATACTGATACAAAGGCAAAATGATACATCAACAATACAATACATCAACCATATATAGACAATACGTAAAATAATGCAGTGACACATAAAAGCTAAAAATCCAGTCATATAAATAATAATACTAAAAGTTAAATATAATAGAGAACAAATAAAATCGCTCAAGGCGGCAAAGGCTTCGGAACTTCTAACAAAATCAAAGAAAATAGAAGGCCAGCAAATACACAGCTGCTCTAAACTCACTTAAATACACTTCTGACACTCTAATGCAACCTACAGTGCAAAAACTATGTCCTAAGCGCTAGTAATAACATTGTCCGCTAGTAATAATATTGAAACGAAGCAAGTAAATTCCAAAATTCTCATGACCGTTCAAAATCTGAGTAAGCTCATAATCCGGTTGAAAATGCCTACATTTAAGTTGTTGGAAAACACTTGGGAAAAGTCTCTTCATTCCAATCAAACACAGTTTTCTTCCAAGCCACATATGTACGTATATATGCAAGTAAGAGAAAAATGGAAGTAAATATACCATAATTCTTATTCTTGTATGTTTTATTAGATATGCAAATAAAATACATACAGTTTGTCTGGGTTAAATGTACACTGCTCACACACACACACCACGCACGCACGCACACACACACAAAGACAGTTCTATATCTCCTGTTCTACTGGGCCGATTGACGAAATTCAAATTGCATTTTTCATGTCGCGAAAGCGCGACTTAGGATATCTATTAGATTGATATACGGCATTGTTCTAGCATAGGTATTTTGACACAAAACGGGTCTTTTTCTGAAATAACATACCAGTTTCCCCATATTTTGATTCTACGATTTAAATTATGCCTAAATAAGAAGTTTTGTAAAATTTGGTGCGAAATTTACGAAAAAATTAAAAAATTTAGCTTGGCTAATTTTTTTTCAGTTTGCGCCAATAATAATTCACTTGGCGAACTTCTTAATACATGGCAACCTATTTTCCTATTCCTTCCATTGTGCAGGAGAGGAAAAAAAGTTACATCGTTCCTTTCAAATAATTTTAGCAAAGTGCGTAAACCATATTAGATATTATTATGGCTTTCAACAAATTTGCCAAATTCCCAAACGCGCCAACGTATAAATTCACGTATATCTCCGAAAATTTTGAATAAAAAGCTCTAATTCTTTGCAGGTATGCTTAGAAATACATCTACTTTAAGTTGATGGTAAAATGTTTATAGGTTATAATTCAAAATATTTTTCGAAAAATCTATAAAAATTATTCAAAAATAAAAATTTAAAAAATAAATAAAAATAAATCATAAAAAATGGGTGCATTTTGTTTGGAGGGAACCTGAATTTCGAAATGTGAAAAAAGGAATCAAGTAAGTGTAATAAAAAAAGAGACATTAATAAATACATACCAAATTGAATTAACATTGAGGAGCTAAAAGTTTGTGAGCTAATTTTTGAAAAATCTACTCGTGCGATTTTTACAAAACTTGGCAATTTGGCATAATTTGAATCGTAGAATCGAAAAATATGAAAAAAGATTCACATGTCATTCAGAAAAAGTCCGAGCCATTGAAAGCGCAATTTGAATTTCTTCAATCGGCCCAATAGAACGGAAGATAAAGAACTTTTTTTTTCCTGCAGTACTTAATCTGGACTAAATGAGTTATTTTAATTTTAGAGAATATTAGTATTACAATAGTCATCTCTGTGGTTCTCTGGCTGTTGTAAAATCGGGTTAACAGAATACTGAATCAGGGGATATGGAGGTATGACGCTATTAAGCTTAGCATTACTGAAAACTGTTCCTGCATATTCCGATTTTATTCTTTACAAACATAATCTCCTTTTAATACTTGAGTACCAGATATCAAGCGTGACTCCTGGAAAGAAATTCTGCTTGAAAATCAATAAAGAGAGCCATACCCTCTGCACTGCGACTTCATATGTGTGCCAATAAACAAAGTACTCCAGCAACCTTGTTCAGATGACTTAAGTTACTGAACCGATACCATTTTACAGAAATACTATTCTTCAACTAGCGAAGCAAAACACACTGCATTATGCTGAGGAACGACGTAAAAAAAACTAGGTGAATGTCATTTCATGTTAGAAGAAATGTAGATGCTCCTTAGACCGGTTAAAGACAAGGAAATTCATAAATAAATAAATAAACAAAAAATAAATAAAAAGCTGATAGCTTTCAGATTTTAACGATCACCCGAAAAGATTTGTTAAGGATTTTTACGCTTTCGCTGTGTCTTGCACTCAGTCTACCAATCTGCTGTTGCACTCGCTCCTCCCAGCTAACACATTTTTGTCTTTTTAACGTTGTTTTTAAGTATCCTTACCTTCGCACTTACTGCGCTCCATGCACAGATCAACATCAAGTTACAAAAACTTTAAAAGCAACATAGTAGCATATGTAGTGTTAGGTGTTGCCATACATTTTTATATTTTTTCAGACTTTTGTCAGTTTATCAAAGTTCAGTTTTCCTAGTACGATGGCTTGCAAAACCTTGTAGGGTTTAACTCTTTAAATCTTAAGTTCTTACTTAGAACCCCACGAACACTTTGCAAGCGAATAATTGCTTAAGTGTGAACAGAACAGGTGAGACTTGATAAGGGTTTATAACCCTTTATTATTCAATATATTTACAATCAGTTCCGGCTTGGAACTTTACAATAAAGCCACCACTCGAGCTTGAACTTTAAATACTAATAATTTGAACTAAAATTAACTAAAGTTCTTAAATAATATAGCCGAAGCTATCACAATCTAACTAGTTGGCCCCTAAGTATTAATTGAATCGGCGAAGCCTAGCAAGGGCCTAGATATGGCCGAGCGTAGTAACAGCTAAGAGAGATGTGGCCAGAAGGCAAACGCGCGCTAGTCAGGAAATCAGACTTTCTCTCTTGAAGTCGGTTAAGTCATGACTTAAATAGTACTCATTCTCATTTGCATTCTCTGCGTTTCTGAATTCACATTCTGGCAGGAAATTGTAAGCTGGAATGAGAATAAGATAGGAAAGATACAAAACTTAAAATAGCTGTTAGAAAACGCATTATAAACCTTACAACCTTTTTTTTTAAAATTTTTTATTAACGTTTTCTGTGTTCAAATCGTTGAGTTTGATAAACAAAATTTCATTATGAAAGTTTTATGAAAACGAAATGTTAAATTCGGGCTTCTAGGCGCACGTGTTCGGGTGGAGGACTATATTATTCACAATTTGATGGGCTCTAGGTACCGTCATGTCTTTCCACAATGCAAAGAATATACATACATACATGCAGATTTTAATTATATTATTTAATTTCTTTAAAAAGTAATGCAGGACGATTATAATCGGTGGCAACCATTCGAAAAGTGATTCGTCGTTTATAGTGAACCGACGCAAAATCCCGTTTGGGAACTACTAGCCCCTTCTGGACTAATAAATAAAATTTAAAAAGTAATTGTTTTATATGTCCAGGAAAATCACAGTTATGCGTAGATTACTTTTCTGAATGACGTTTAGAGTTAATGTAAGTTTTTTTTTTAATGTTACACGTAAATGAATCATATGGTCCCATACATGGCGAAGGGGCATTCGGAGTTTTAATTGATTACTCATTTGCTATTATGTAAACTCACTGCTATGATTTTGTTGAGCAGAGAATTGAACTTGATGTCTCTTGAGCAGATTTTTATTAGTGAAATCTTTATTAATTTCCCCTAAAATATTGCTGGATTACTGCTTTTTGTTACAAAAACTATTACAGTTTATGTTTTCGAATAAATTAGAGAGGTTTTCCTGTCGAACGTAGCTAGCGTTTGCTTATTTGAATATGGCGTATCTGCCGAAGGATATGCGTGCCTTCGTGGAGGACTTTCTAAGAGGAACTGGCTGTGTCCACTTTACACATAGACAGCTAGCAGAAGTTGGCTGCAGTCTAATGGGCTCTAGCTGAAGTTGTAACCCTAGCTGAAGTATTTGCAGAAATTGGCACTTATAATCTATCAATCAAAAACCCTTATTGAAATGCTAATGGTTGGAAATGAGGTGAGCAAAATTCTCGGATCCTTGTCTTCGGCTGTTGCCAAAAGTCCAGATGCCAAGCACCAAATGCAAAACATCAAAGCGGAGTTAATGCTTGGTACAGAATTCTCATAGAATTTGTTTAATTCAGACAGTTTTAGTGGTTAATTTTCACTTCACTCTCATTGCTTTATACGTTGCGTGTTTTGAGTCATTATGTTGCGTTGATATATTTTATTAAGTAATGCATAATTTTCTTTATTTTTCAGATGTAGGGGAAATTACGGAGGATCAAGATGTCAAGTCGACAACGAGGGTATTTAAATAATGAAATCAATATTTTATTAATTTTATTATTTTTTGTCTCTTCACTTGTGAATAAATTTATTCCTAATTTAAATTATTCTTGAAATGTACCAAATAATTATAATTAGATTTATCTATAGCACCTTATTTTTTTCATATAAATCAGAAATCATTCTCTGGAAGAATACATAATTTTGAATGAGTAATACATTAAGTTATGCATTTATTCTTAAATACCCACTGAAAGAAAAAATCGTTCAATTCTTTTCCATTAACTTCGATTTACATTTCATAACGTATCACAGGATTCAGCAGTGCTGGAATATACTGAAATGTGAAAAATAGTTTCTTCATTTGAAGTAGGTATTATGTGTTTAAAGAATTTCTTTTAAAAAAAAGTTGAAGAACAACTCGTCTGATAGTTAAATCAAAAGACTGACAGATATTCACCTAGAACAACATATACCACATATCAATAAAATTTTGAAAGTACATTTTAGAAAAATAACATAACGTCTAGACAAATTTTTTGCTTAAGCAATGCCTTATAACCAATCCTTTGCAATCCAAAATGAAGTCTGCTGTCAGATTTAAGTTTTAGCTTGATCAATGACGACGCTTTGCCAGGAAAAATTTATGCAGGCTATACTGTTATTTTTTCGAAACATATACTATGTATATACTAAATTTTTGATACATTGTAAGGATATATTAAAATTTTAAACTTTTATGACAGCAAATTTATTTTGAGAGAAGTTGTTTTATATATTTTTCGTATAAGTTCGTGTAGTTGAATATCAACTAAGGCATTCTTCGTAAATGCGTTGCGCATGCAACAGAAATTTCAATAACTGAGTTTTACTGCCATATTACACAAACTCGTTAAAACTTCTATTATATCTATTATTATTAAATCTTTATTTTTACTTTTTTAGATTTTCACTGATAATATTCTTTTGAAATAGATAACAAGTAAACTCTCTTCTTATTCTATAATCTCTTCAAGCAGTTTTTTTTAAATATCACAAAAATCAAAGCTGAGAGGTTTCAGATTTTAATGGTCTCTCAAAAGGGTTTGTTAAAGGTGTTTTGATGCTCTCGCTGAGCTCGCAGTTTACTCAGTCTGCTGTTACACCCACTCCTGATAACCCATTTGTTTCCCATTTTTAGCTTCATTATTTAACATTATTTTCTTCCCTCTTACGCCAGTTCAACAGCGTACACAAACAGCATTTGTTGCGTTAACTAGGTATTTACAATTCCAGCCTTTACTATAACTTCTCCTTTCCGCTTCCTCACCACAAATGTAAATGAGTTAGAGAGTATTTAAACTAAGGTTTTTGGATTGTAAAGCAGAGTATGTTTCTGCCTCTTGATGCTATATTACGTAGTCTTGCAAGTCCTAGTAAGATTGCAATTATTTGGCTTTGGGTTATAGCCGCCGTCATTTAAATTGTTTCATAGATGAGAAGTTCTTAAACCTTTAAATTAGCACATTTCAGACTAACAGCGTCATGGAGGTTGAGTGGCGCAGCTGGGGAGGGGAAGAAAGAACATCTGCCTGCTGGCACAGCCTCCAGGAGGCTATAAATTGATGTTACAAAATTTTAGAATGAAATGTTTTCCACTTTTGGCAAGCAGGAGAGGGCGCGTCGCCCAGATGGTATAGTGGTTAGCGGAGGCTACTACGGAACCGAAGGGCCCGGGTTCGAATCCCGGAGAAGAAAGACATGGATGTTTGTAAATGTATAGTGTCGGTGCGGCATGGCGGCACTTTAAATATGCGACGAGCCGAAACGTCCTCTCGTGTGGATTGGTGGGAGACCCCTGGATTCCCCCCCCTCCCGGGGTGCTCTCCCTCAAAATTGGGGGTGGAAAATAGAAGTCCAACCTCTCTTCGGAGTAGGCTCTGGCAATCATTCTTCATGTGGTAATGGACACAACAACAACAGGAGAGGGCTCAAAATCTTCAGCTATCCCCGAGCTCTGAAAACCCTAGCTACGACTCTTTTCAGACACAGCGACAATTCCCTTAATGTCTGCTAGGAGTTTTATGTTAGTTTATGCTCTCTGAAAGGAAGTCAAACGCTACACAGTTTATCGCTATTCAGCTCATTGAGCTTAGGAAGCTCCTTAATTTATTTCTTTGTTTGTGTGAAAGAAAAAACAAGGTTATGAGGAGCTATAGTGTAGTTTTAGGGCCACTTAAAATTTGGGAGTAATTTTAGAGTCTTTAAAACTTAGTTTTGACTTTCCCTTTCCCCGATTAGAAAGTTGTTTTTTAAGCTCCGTATAATCTTCATGTTCATGCAAAGGCTGTCATGCTAACCAAAAATGTTTCTGCTCTGCTTTTTTGGTCTGCGGAATTCTAAAAGATGCACAATAGAATGTTAAATGACAATTTTAAAAATAAGAAACATTTGAATTTTAAAGAAAGTAATTTCAATAATCATCACATTAGTTTTAACGTGAACACAGAGGACGTTTACGCATTTTTAGAATGATTTCGGGATTGTTTAATTATTGTTTAAAATGTAAAGAACTTTTTTAAAAGAAATACTCGATATGATAGCCTTTTTCCTGGACTAGTCCGCATAGCTTTACCATGATCGAAGGGCTTTTCATAAAATATCCAGGAGTATTGATTTCCGTTCCTCTTCTACTGTTTTATCGA
The DNA here is from genome assembly GCA_000611955.2 of Stegodyphus mimosarum. Taxonomy (NCBI): domain Eukaryota; kingdom Metazoa; phylum Arthropoda; class Arachnida; order Araneae; family Eresidae; genus Stegodyphus; species Stegodyphus mimosarum. Next base: position 749,813 of record KK117068.1, on the reverse strand, counting down.
ATAAATCAATCATGGCAGCTTTGAGCTTGGAAAAAACATTTTTCAAGGACCCACATGCACAATAGACCATAGACGAAATGTCAGGGGACTTCGCAAGCTACGTTGAAAAGGTATATACGCAATGTCTTCATTTTTTCATTGAATGCTGTGGTACTTTTGGAAGTATGACTTATTGCTTTACCTTGATGAAGTTTGACTTTTGAAAGTCAATGAGATAAAGAAATGCGATTTCTTTTGTAACAATCGGACGTTAAACTTCCCTTGATAGTACGTTGAGTTGATTTTAGCATTTTTTCTCACTATTTTTATTTGTAATTTTTATTCTAAGAGAAGCAGCAATCATAAACCCCTTACTGAAACTTTCTTTTCATTGTCGGAACAAGGTTTGTAAAGTAAATTCGTTTTCAGTAATAAATAGACCTTTCTTTGTTGCAGTCAAACCCATGCTTCATCGAGGGTCATAACTGTATGTCCATTTATCGCTGCTAAATAGTTTTCACACAGAATACTACAGGTTGTTCTGCGTTGAATTACATGCCTCGGCAAAAGCTGGTGAACATTACGTTTTTTAGCTTTTTTATCTTGGTTTATTATTTTATTTACGCTTGCTACACATATATTTAAAGACTTTGCAATTAATTTTTGCGTCGGCAGCTTTTCTCTTGTTGGTTGACAACGATTTAACTTTAGAAACATTAGATACAGCACGCACCCTTTCGGGTATTCGTTTGGAGTCTTTTCTCCAAGTAGAAGTAATGATAGACGGTTTTTCCCTTTCCAGTTAAAATTGTTGCTTGTTTTGCACATGAAATTTTAATGAATTATGAAATAGGAATATTCTCTTCGAAAAGCGCAAAAAGATATCCTTCAATTCAAAGCTAGTTTATATGCTATATATTGAAGGAAGAATAAATTTAAATCTACCAGACGGTATTTCTTATTTCAAATAACAAAGTGTTGCCAGAAAACTTTTATTCCAGTGATATTTTTTCGTTGTCAGAAAATTAGCAGACATTTCACCAATTTAATGTTAATTTAACCAACCAAATGTAATTATTTCGTGGCGACTCTAGTTTCTACAATTATTTTCTTTGCGAACTTCAAAATGCCATAAATCCACAGGATTCCATTCTGTTTTTTTCCTTTCCAATTTGCATTACAATTTTTGCATTTTTTTATATTTAAATAATTTTTAGCAATTTCAATTACAATTTACGCTTAAAGTATGCTTCAAAGTAATATTTCAAATTCCTAAAACTAAAATTTTGAGCCTTAAATCGAACTTTATTTTTCCAAGAATTCTGAAAAACCTGAAAGTCTTTCTCTACATTACGTTATTATATAACACTCGCTCTTGTCTCGATACCAAAGAACAGTTTTCGATTTCATGTGAATTTATCTCCTTCCATTCTAAAATTAAAAACCCGCTTCTTAAATGAAGAGAATCTACGGATGCACAGTACAGTGCATTAAAATTCCTTGCACTTGAATGATAATTTGGCTACTATATAACCATGCTGAATGTACTTCTAGAATTAAATTCGTTTAGAAACATAAAATTCAATAAAAAATATTTATTTGCACAAAAGATCCATTGGTATCGAAAGACAGTTTTCGTTGTTTCACTTTAATTCGTTGTTTAACTTTTCATTCGAGTCTGTTGATATGCGAAAAAACGTAAAATATTATTCTTTCATGTTTCATTCGCCTGATATTAATTAACAAACTAAACTACTTAAAAGGAACAGATGCAGTTTTTAAGAATATTCTTCTTCTACTTTTAAATCTGATTCACTTACATGCATTTAATTCATGATATAGATAACTAAATATATTAATTACATTACGTACTTTTACACTTTTTTAAATTTACACACGATATATAATGTTTTCATGTTAATATAAACCCATATTCATCTAATATCTTATAAAATTGTTTTGCTTTTCTATCGGTATCGATTATCACTACTGATAAGCCATATTAAATTTTAAAAGATCTAGATGATCGTTAAAATCTGGACACTTTCAGCATTTTTAAAAATTTCTATTCTGTTTTATTATTAGCCCAAAGGGGCATTTTGTTCAGAAAGGCTATTAATTTCATTTTGGCATTTTGCGTTCGTTCATTATAAAATGGCGTTTCACTTTCCAAATTGTTGTCACCAAATATTAGAGCCCTACATTATATTTAAAGAAATTAAATAATGAAGAATTTGAATTAACGTAGGTATGTTTCTCGCAGTGTGAAAAAAACAAAGGTACCTAACTTAGTCCTTAGTAGTAACTTTGAATAACTTAGTCCTCCACTCGAATATGGGCATCTGGAAATTCAAATTTGGAATCTGGAGTTTGGTTTATTATCTTTTTCATATTTTGTAACACTTTAACGAATTTTTGGTTAACAAATTCAACGTTTTCAAAGCGAGTAATGGCAACGTTGTTCAGGGAAAAAAATATCTCCAGCGCACGAGACTGTGTATCGGAAATTCTAAAGATATCGTCTTTTCAAATACTTTGTGATATTGCTGCTGAATTGAATTTCATGGATTGAGTGTGAAGAGCACGATATTTAATAAATAAAGGTAACAGACAAAACCTTAAAAAAGCCCCTTCGGGCGTAATATAAAATCTGAAAGCTTACAGTTTTTTTTATTATTAAAACATTTTTTTAGCTAAGTTGTAGAGTCATTAGGTCTTTTTTTATTAAAGCAGGAGATGTGGAATATATTCAATGCCCTTTTCCGGGATTTTTAATTCGGGCTTCACTTCTAAAATCATTAGGTTCTTTTTGAAGTAGGATATATGAAAAATGACCATGCTCGCGCCGATATTTTCGTTCTTTTTCTCATTTTAAAATTATTATTTTTGTCATATATTATTGCTTTTACCATTTTTAAAGCATGCTTGACATTTTTAAAATTCAAATTTAAAAACAGTTTCTGTTAATTTATTTAAAGTTTGATCTTAACCATGTTAAAACAGAAACTTTCGGTATAAATTTCATAAAATGATAAAACTTTGTAATAAGAAACCACATTGAAAATGTCGAATCATAATAACGCAGAAAATTGAGGCAATTTGAAGTAATTTTTGAGTTTTCTGTAGTTATTTAAGGCTTCTGTTTTATGCTGTGTTACCTCGTATAAAGTACACGAGTTTTTACATTTCTGTCAAAGAACTAAAAAACATTCATTTATTGTAGTGATTGGTGTTTCGGTTGGAGTATCTGTCATCGCTATCATCGTGATTGCAATCACAGCTGCCTGCCTGTATTTATGGAAGTAAGTATAACTGTTTTTAACAGGAATAATGTTTCGATGTACATGTGTCCAAAATTTTATTTTGATATAAAGAGTCAATAAGAGACAGCTTAGTTTTGACAGCATAGAAATCATTGAAATCTTTCATACATAACCTCGATCTATCTTTCCACAAGGTGACGTAACTAGTTTTGTTAAGAGCTTGTACCGTGAACTCAGACAGACGCACAAGTGGGCCTGACCCCAAAGACCTCCATACTGGCAAAAGGTGGGTCTATCAGGCAAATCTCGCCACCAACGAGAGTAAATGTAATATCTTAGTGTTATACTTGACCATAAATTAACACGGAAGCCTGACATTACACATGTAATCTCTAAGTTCCGGAAATGTAAAGCTACTCTTCATCCCTTAATTCGTCGGAACTCACTTTTATCCCTTGACAACAAGTTACTCATCTATAAGGCCATGTTGCACCCTATTACTTATGCCTGTCCCGTCTGGGGTTTTGTATGTAAAACCACGTTTCTGAGACTGCAAATTAGTCAAAACATTACACTACACCAAATTGCTCGTGCTCGCTGTTCTACCGTAATGCAACTAACTATACACGAATAACTTGGCATAAAACCTATAACAGTATTTATTGCAAAAATTTCTAAGCAAATTTTTAATAGAATTTCCAGCCTTAGCAACCCCTCAATTCTAATGCTAAATTATGATCTTTATCATGCAGTTGACAGAAGATGGCCTGGAGCCATTATTAGACATTTAGCCTAATTATTGTATTCATTTGCTGTGCTTTTATTCATTTTACTTGTCTGCTGTTATAAGCTCTTATAACATGTTATTCCTGTTGGTGTTATTATTTGCATTTTATTATTTGGAACAAGCCTGTAGTTTTCTGTGCTCTGGTGCTTTCCTTACTTTCAAACAATAGCTATGCTTCCGCCTGGTAATCATTAAATCTTCAATTACGTGTTCCATTTGACTCATCTCATCGCTCCCACTTTTCCATCGGTACTTTTTATACAAGCTGCGACATCAACGGACATGTTTCATTTTGTATAGCCTTCATTACGAGCCCTAGAAGGACTATTCTGCTTATTATACATTATTATATTATTTTTACGTTATGCTGTCATGCTATGTTTATCACATATCTTGTTAGCCTGGGATAGGGCCCCGGCTCAGGAACCCGTCTTTCGTGGCCTGCGGTCACCTAAGAAGAGTAAACGTAATTCACCATGCGCCGCCCATCGCACACTTACAGGCGTCAGATTAAAAAGAAATCTAACCCATTGCTAAACTGATTGACCGGGATCATCAATTTTCTTAGGTGGCTGCAGGCCACGAAACACGGGTTCTTGGCCAGGAGCCCTATCCCAGGCTAACAAGATATGTGATAAACATAGAATATAAACATAACGTATAAATAATATAATAACGTATAAAAAGCAGAATACTCCTTGTAGTGTGAAAAAACTATGGCAAAATGTTCGTAATAAAAGCTATACGAAATGAAGTCCATCGATGTCGAAGCTTGTGTAAAAAGCACCGATGGAGAAGTGGGAGCGATGAGATGGATCAAATGATTTGAGGTTTAAGGATTGGCTGGCGGAAGCTTAGCTATTGGCTGAAAGTAAGGAAAGCACCACAGCACAGAAATTTACAGAGTTTGTTCCAAATAATAAAGTATAAATACTGACATAAACAGGAATAATATGTTCAAACAGCATACAAGTAAAATGAAATTAAAGCACAACAAATGAATTCAATAATCAGTCTAAAGGTTTAAGAACGGCTCCAGGCCGTCTTCTGTTAACTGCATGATAGGGATCATAATTTAGCAATGGAACTGAGGGGTTGTTAACCCTGTAAATTCTATTAAAAATTTGTTTAGAAATTTTTGCAACAAATACAGTAATAGGTTTTATACCAAGCTCTTCGTGGATAGTTGCATTACGGTAGAACCAGCGAGCATGAGCAGTTTGGCGTAGTATAACTTGACTAATTTGCAATCTCTGAAACGTGGTTTTACGTATAAAAACCCAGACGGGACAGGCATAAGTAATAATATGGCGCAATATGGTCTTACAGATGAGTAAGGCCAAGCGAAAAAACCGAGTTCCGGCGAATTAAGGGTGTGAACAGGTAGCTTTACGCTTCCGGAACTTAGAGATTTCATGTGTAATGTGGGGTTTCCATGTTAATCTTTGGTCCAGTATAGCACCAAGATAGGTTACTTCCTTGAACCACGGCATAGCAGTATTATACATACAAATATTAAGGATGATAGCTCTTCGGTATGAAAACATGACCGCGACCTTTTTTTCGACGTTATTTTCCAGCTCTGAAGCCAGGACTCCAGTGCATGTATGTAATTTTGTAGTGCATGTTTAACTGGGCCTAGAGATGCGTTTCGTGCGAGGATTGAGTTTCGTCTGCATACCTCTCAAATGTTGTTTTGAGAGTGCGGGGTATGTCGCTCACATAAAGTAAGAAAATTATTAGGCCACTCCAGCCACCAGAGACCACTATGGAACGTGGCCCTATAAGCCTGAAGATACATTATGTAAAAATGTCACTTTATGTGCTGCTGTTGTTGGCCGACCCATGGGATAAAGCGTTTAAGTACCTGCATCTGCTTTACGTAAGAATATACGACATGGATTAATTGAGAAATGACGCAGTTTAAAGTCATTTATTAAAAGCAGTTACTATTTTTAGAGAAGAAAGGGGAAGCAGCCAAATTAAAAAAGAGTGTTAAGGTACTATTATAAATCAAAATTAATATTTGCTTTACATATATTTTATCTTACACTTAGAAAAGAAGAAAGATAAGATAACTCAGTAACCTTAATTTGCAACAGCCCCTTAACTATTCATCTTAACTCAATTACCTCCCCTTTCCATCCTAAAAATAGTAACTACTTTTAATAAATGGCTTTAAGCTGTGTCATTTAAAAATTAATTCTACTCACATGATTCTTGCATAACGCTAAAGGGTTATGCAAGGATACGCAGGCAAGAATACATATAATGCTCTAACAATAATTTTGAGTTTTGGAAACCGAAACTTTTAGCAGACAGAATAAAGCTGAAGAAAAATTGAATCATTCTGAACGGTTCTATCTTTGACACATCGCATTTCTTTCTCTGCTTCTGTCGCTTCTAAGCTTACTGTTCACTGCTGCACTTTTTTTTAACTCGGATATTAAAAATGTAAAAGCTATCGAAATGTAATTATTCAAGTAAAGGTGCGCTTGTTTGCTGCAGTTTAGCTGTGCCTTTATCAAAAATGTTTTATCAATAATAAGAATGTTCAATCTGGCACGACTGCATTTAGTTCTTCGTGAAATGGTTATTACCGTTATCATGTACGATGTTTTACTGTGTCGAAATTATTATAGTTATTGATATGTATAACTTTAACACTTTTATCTGCAAGCAAGACTATAACGAAAATTCGATTTTAAATTTCTACATAAATTGGCGCTTCAAAGAACATTTAAACTGAGAATAATTTGAAAAGATTTGTACTTTTACTTCGACGAAGCAAAGGAAGTTTTGCAATTGCGAAAAATTTCAGGTATCACATTTCGAAGAAATATCCGTTTTGACCGCTCTCGAATCCATTTGAACGATGTTTTTGCTTGACATGTGTACGTACGGACAGAATAAAACACTATTTTTTGAAAAACATATTGTCAAATTGATTTAAAATGGATTCAGATTGGATTTTTTCTTAACACCTATACGCGCGCACATACGTACGTATGTATGTATCTCGCATAATTCAAAACCGATTAACTGTAGAACGTTGCAATTTTGTGTCTGGAACTGACATAACATCTAGTTGTGCCCCCTTCTTTTTATTTCGCAATCGGCTGCACCAAAACGTATATATATATATATATACACAAACTCACCCATTTCGCCCGCACATTGAGCTCTGTTTCTTTATCCTCACATGTTGGGATGTGCAATTTTTTTGCTTTGAAAGTGATTGAATCACTTAGGTTAAGGTTTTTATACGTTTAATTAATCTGCATGCAAATGTTGTAGAATTATCTACAATTTAAAAGTAGCTCTAGTTCTAGCGAGGACACCATTTGTTTACATTCGAAACTCATAGCAGAATAGTGAATTAAATCAGTGGGTGCACGAGCTTCAGTGTTTTTTTGCCCAGTAGGACCGAACGTTATCTTTCGATTTTGTGCATCAAAAATTTTGTCTTCCTACCCTTGGCCGAATTGCTTATTTTTGCGTAAAAACTCTAATTTTAATTGCAGGAGCTGTTTTTTAAGTGTTTTGAGCTGTGTTTGGTGTTTCAGGCTTTTCTGTATTTTACAATTTTGTAATGAAAATGTTTTGAGTTTTTATGTATTTTTGATTTCTTGGGAAATGAGAACTGAATTGATTGAATGAGAAATATATTTCTAATGAAATTCGAGGAAATAAATTTTAATGAAGTGTGGCGAAAAAAAAAGAAGGGCGCATAATGTTATAGGCCGTAAAAGCAAGTCATGCGGTATTCGCATCACATATTTTTACATTATTCATACTAATAAATGCTTATCTTATCATCATCAAATTGACAATATCAGTTAATATTACTAACTAGCTTTTCCTACTTCAATTAAGTTGAATTATTTAAATCACTTTTTGACATTATGCAGTTGGACAGGATAATGGTTTAAAAAATCAATTTTGCTTGTGATAATTTATTTAAAAATATTACTGTTTTCCAATGAATAATTAAGTTGTTATTTATTCTTCAGCCGGCGCTGGAAGCGAGCTCATCAGAAGTCGGAAGCATCCAAAAACACTGCTTACAGACTACAGACAATGGCTGATCACGTCAGATGGGGAACAACTACTGGTCTTAATAGCACATATGTGGTGAGTATTAGTGGGCAAATGTTGAAAATGGGGCTTTTATAAATGATCTGTAGCATAAATGCCAAGAAAATAAGATAATTTCTTTATCATCGCAATACGATCATCTAATTCTGTAATTATGATTTAAATCAAAGATATCACGAAAAGTTGTTATAAAGTTTAATTTTGCTCACGTTAATAAAATTAATTAATGTTAATTAATTCACGTTAAAATGTTCGTTTAATTTTAAACGAATATGTTTTTCTTTCTGTAATGAAAATTAATTATCCAGTAAGAACCTCCTTATGTAACTTTGTATTTATGGGAATATTTGTTTCAACGATTATTTCTTTTATCAGTGTTGTTTATTTGGTATCAAGAAATACGAAAAATCAGTATTGTCCTTGCCGGGATTCGAACTCCGAGCCTCCCAGTTACCAACTTGACTTACTTTCAATTAAACCAAGAAAGAAAAAATTCCTTATATTCTCCCCCACTTAAAGAGCAATTTGAGATGAGGGTGCCATTTTCCAGATCTAGGTGGCCATGAATTAACATCCATTACATTTGAATTCGGGCGCCGTTTATCATATCATATAGATTTTTGAGGAAGTCTTGAAACATGAGGAATCAACTATGCCCTCTCCAGGATTCGATTTCCAGGCATCCCAATTTACACCACGAAAGCACGCAGTAAAGGAGCACAAAAACTGAGAGAGGATGTAGTATGTGATCTACCGTTTATAGTTAGCTATTTATATTTTGTTGGCTGATATGAATTTGTTGTACTTTTAATCATTTCTTTTCATGACATTTTATTGCACGTTCAGTAGCGTAAAAATAGCGCTTTAGTGGCGCCATCTAAGAGATAAACAATTACCGCATATTCCGGCGTATAACGTGTACTTTTAATGCAAAAAATAAGATCAAAAGGAAAAGATGAACATATAAAAATTAAGATTTCTACATGAGCCTAAATGATGTTCATTTAAAAGAAATGACATAACTTAAAAATTTTCATTATTACATAACATGAAAAAATCCTTATATTCGTCTTTCGTTATATCTTCAAGCACATCATCGAATTCTGTTTCATCTTCACCGTCATTGTTACTATCATTCATAAATAAATAATCATCTTCCGTTCCATCTAGATTGTTAGAAATACTACATTTTTTAAATGACTTTGGAATGATGTCAGATTTAATTTCATTCCATGCTTTTATTATCCGCTCATACAC
>KK117068.1:679346-728258 GCA_000611955.2 Stegodyphus mimosarum | reverse complement strand
AAAAGAAGAAGAAAGAAGAAAAAAAAAAAAGAAAAACAAAGAAACATAAGTGATTGAAAAGTGATACGCCGTTTTTTGTGAAACAACGCAAAACGCCCAAACGAAAGTAATAGTCCTTCGGGACTAACAAACGGCAGCCTCGTTAAGCCTAGCTCCCCTTTCGCTTTTATACTGTTGATAGCTCTACAACTATTGCATGCAGATTAACTAAAGACCTAAAAACCTTAACGGAACATAAAATCAAAATTCAATCTTTTTTTAAAGCAAAAAATGCAGAATTCATCAACATATAAGAATAAAAATACTGACCTCATCGAATGGCGGAACAAGTCAAGAATATATATATGTGTGTGTGTGGGCTGTACGCTTGGTGCTCGGCCGCTTGCAACAAAAAAGAGAGGTGCACAACTATATGTTAAGCAGTCCCCTTATACATCCCCTTATATAAAATTTCAACTTTATACGGCTACTCGTTTTTGAGTTATGCGAGATATATATGTACGTGCGTATGTAGGTATGTGTCTTTGTCTGTACAGGAACAACGGGTAGCGGAAAAAAAATCTCTTCTGAATCCATTTTAAATCCATTTTGCAATCCGTTTTGGAAAAAAAAAATTCCTTTATTCTGTCCATACGTGCAGATATCACGCCTCCCCAAAAATTCTGAAAAGTTTCAAATTTTAAATTACGATCAAAGGGGCATTTTTTTAACATTTTGTCTGTTACTTACTTTTATTTAAATATCATGTTCTTCGCACTTAAACCATAAAATTCAGTTCAAGACCAATATCGCAAAATAATTTTAAAATGAATCTATCTTTAGAATTTCCGATTCACAGTTCCGCGCGCTGGAGATAAAAAGGTTTTTTTCTTCCCGTAGAGTGTTGCCATTGCTCGCTTTTAAATCGTTTGAGTTTGTTCATAAAAAATTTGTTAAACTTTTACAAAATACGAAATGGGTAATAAAACAAATTTCAAATTCCAAATTTGAGCTTCCAGATGCACATATTCGGGTGGAAGCGTACGTTATTTAAAATTGGATGGCTCTAGGTACCATTGTTTTATCACATTTGGAGAAATATGCATACATTTATGAAGATTCTTCATTACTTAATTTCTTTAAAAATACATATATTTAGTTTCTTTAAATTATATATACAGAGCAGCAATATTTTGTGGCAACAGTTTGAAAAGTGATTCAGACTTTTAATGTTTCCGACGCAAAATCGCAAAACAAAAACAATATTCCTTCAGGGACAAATCCCGTTTGGACTAAAAAAAAATCATTCAAATGGATTCGGGAACGGGCAAAATGGATATTTTCATTACTTCATACAAGGAAGTAAAAATTCGGTTGAAAACGTCTGTGATTCCTTAACACATTTAGAGATTATTTTTTTCCCAAAGCTGAAATATATTTACATTATGGAATACCAGTAAAATTTTTTCAAGGAGTGAAATTTCAAACTTAAGTCTTCAGAATTACTAAAACAGTTTTTTTATTATGCGGCTCTTTGAAAGATCTTTGTGCTTCCATTTTATTTTTTGTATTGCTGAATTCTGCTAAGTAAATAAGCAGTTCGCTAATTATTTTACGACGCAGACGATATTCAAATTTTCTCTGAACCTTCAAAAATTATGCACATAAAAAATAGTTTAAAGAAAAAAATATGTAATTTTCTCTTAGTTTATGAGAAGTTATGACTTCCTAAAAAGTTCAAATGGGAAATTTGCTAACCGGTATTGATTTAAAATAAGAAAAATTATAGTTCTTTTCGGGACTAATAAAAAAGACTGTCTTAATATAAATGGCTGCAATTATACAAAAATCCATATTAGTTACTGTTACTGCTTCAGTAATTAACACATATTATAAATAATTCGTCAAAGTATTAGTTTTTTTCCTCATTTCCGTAATAAAATTTGAAATCTGAAGCTTTAACGATTAATTAATTCTAGACTCACATTATGAAAAACACGGTTGTAATATATGATTAGAAGAAAATAATAAAAATGCTTACCATCTGAAAACTTCAGATTATATCCTTATAATTAAAAGAAGTATTTGCGTTAAAATATCAAAGCCTTTTTTAAATAAAAATAGGGTTAAAAAAGATGAAAAATATACTAATATTTCACTTCTGTTCTTTAAATAGTAATAATACTGCTGCCATCTCATGAAACAAAATTTTTTTATGGAATAAAATTAAAACTCAGCTTAAAAGGAACTCCGATTTCAAAAGCTCCATTTGTTCTGCATTCCTTTTCTCAAGAGCAAAAAGGGCAGAAAAATATTTAAAATGCATGAACAAAATTAAAAATGGAATTATACATGGAAATTTGAGGTCTTTATATTACATCAAAATTCGATCACAACGAATGGATTTTTGTTGCCTATCCGTACACAAGAAATAGGAAGAAATTTTGCAATAGGTTATTACAAAGTGTCAGAAACTTATTTTATTTATGATGCGTAAGTAACAGCGCAAGGCCTTGGAAACTATTTATTAGTAAAATATTTGAAAAATATCATTCTGTATGGAATTTCCCATTAGGCCAACGTGGAATAATATGATAATTATCTTAGAAGTGAATATGACAAAAAGTATTTATTTTCGAAAACAGTGATTGCTCGTTTTTTTCTTAAATTTTGACCCTAGACATGTTCTTTTGACTATAATAAGCCCTTTCTAAGACGACAACCCGCGTCAAGCGACTATTTTGTCTTCTGTGGAGTTGATCATCTTAGGGAGATGAGACGCCAGTATTGATGCTTATATATGTTCTCAGGAATACTGATCGCTTTCAGATAGAGTCTTTTTTGGGAAATGGTCGTTAGAAGATGATTGGCTGTACATTCTTAAACTGAAGTTGTCAGGACTGGGTGTTCGGTGCATATTCTTGGAAAGCATCTTCGTGACAGCTTTAAGTCCTGATCTGGAACAGGGAGCTGAATGCAGCTATGTTCTGTGGTAGAATACTGTGATTAAGTGGTGGAATAACTATAGGTAAGAAAGATTTAAAATTCTCTTTTATTAAACCACAATTATTTACAGCCACTTCCCAACTCGGGAGGGATACAGAAAATAAAGACCGCACTTGGGTCTAAAATGAACAATCAAATTTAATTTAAACTAAAGCTAATTAGAAATTAAATCGTCATTGCTCACAGATCTATGAACGCGAGGTCGGCCTCTAAACTAAATGTGCGTAGCAAGATTTAACTAATACTGACGCACTTGGAATTACTTCAATGAGTAATCACGTAACAGCGCTAAGGCTTAGAATTTAAATACTAGCTAGTCAGGCGAACGTCGAATAGAGTAACAGTGGTCTGAGACTAAAAGCTCTCTCACACTGAAAGGTTTCTACCTTTCGTTTAAATAGAACTTGGCTCCACTTCAAATTAGCATAAAGCTGAAACGCGCGCTTCATCTAACGGGAAGTTGAAATGAGAAGAGATAGAAAAAGTCAAATTAAAATAAAACTTTGTTAGTTTAACTAAAACCTTACAAAGTATAGAACTTTATACGAACAGTTTACACACCATAGGCAGAAGAGCTCTATAAAAATAAAACTTAACTTTTCTTTTCAAAATGCTTGGACCATTAAATAAATTTGCTGTACGTTATACTAACGTATTTTGTTCTATTTAAGAGAGAAAATACACGGAATTTAATCCACTTAAATGTTGTATTTATTCGAGAATCCACTGATGGGTTGTTCGTTCTTATTTTAGGTTAAATTCACTTATATTAATACTGATATGGATGTACTAACAACTATACGAAATAGTTATTAATCTGTAGGGTTTTACTTTATTTTTATTTTGGAACAAGGCTTTCCCTCACCCTCTAGTTTCATAGCTACGTTTCCCTGCCAGAATGAGTTTTCAGGCTTACGATTTATGCAAATGAGGGGCAGAACGAGTATTTAAGCTGAGGTCTGAGTTACTTGACCTCAGTAGGAAAGCATGTTCTGCCTTTCGATCATATTGTTGCTATCAGTTTAAGCTTGCTATTTTATGGTTGTACCTAATACGTGTCTGCTATTATACGCCAGTGATCCTTACTTAAGGGCTAATTATGCGAAATTGAGTCTGTGTAGTATAGGGACCGGGGGAACGTATAAAAAGTTAGATTTTGTATTTATATAAAAATTAAATTTTTAAACTGAAGAATCGAAAAATATGAATGTTTCCGTCATTTAAAAAACTTTTGAATTTGGAAGTTGTCTTTGAATTTTTATAATCGTCTATGAATGTAATGTTTATGAGGAACGGTTGCGAAAATAATGACCGGGCAATGACTTTTGTGGATCTGTTTTAAGAAAATAAAAGTTGTATTTCACATTTTCCGATTGCCAATACATATATAAATATATCTTCATGGATCAAAGTAAAGTTGATATTGTAAAGAATTTCGCATATGTAGACCATATGTAGAAATATTAACGATCCGCTTTTAGTCAGATACATCACAGGACAAGGTCCTTTCCCATTATACTTTGTCCAACATATCATTGCAACCACAGACCATTGCAGTTGTGGAGATACAGAAACACTTGAACGTAACATTGTGAACTGTCTACTGACTAACGGTCTGTATATATCCATCGCACTTGCAAACAGAAGACCATTTTTCAAATTGTTAATAAATCAAGAGCATTTAGTTAGACAAGTTATGAAAATTATGAATGAATTATCAGAACTAGGTATTGAAATATGACACTTCACCTAAACTGCATAATGAAACTTTTAAAACAACGATTAAAATAACAGTGCAATATGATTATCTGCAATATAAGTAAAAAAAAGACACCAAGGTTACAATACAAGACCATAAAGATTACGACTACGACATGTATGCATAATATGACTATCTATACTGCAATAAGACTATATACTACAGTAAGATTACAAACATAAATATATGACTATATGACTACGATATGACATTTAAAAACTGCCAACGAATCGGACGCTTTATGTTTTTTAAATTTTATATTTATTTTTTATCTGGGGCAACTTATGTTATCTGGAAGCATATGGTACAATTGGAAGCATAAAAAGAGACTGGGCGCTAGGTTTCAGCGTTCGATGCGGGATGCTCAGGTTGCCCCAGTTTACCATCCAAGGGTGGACGTAATACAGTACCGATCAACCATAATGGTAAAGGGATAGTGCCCTTGTCTTTCGTCACTCACGCACTCTAGCGGCATCCGCCGAGAATATTGCGAGCGAATACGTCGCGAAGAAAATAAACGCAAGAGGAAAACATATTTATGCATAACATCATGGGAGAGAGAAAGCAAAGTGAAAATATCGCAATTCTAAAATATCGTGATTTAAAACAACACCATAGTAGAAAATAAAACAGAGCAAAAGTTACTCAGTTTTAAAACATCGTCGCACAAAATACCGTGATAAAAAATGAAGCACGTGCAAATCATCGCATGGTGATAATATCGCAGATATACTGTTTGATTCCAGAAATGTTTAAGTGAATTTTCGAGTAATGACATCTGAGCTCAAGGAGTAGTCAGTAGTTTATAAATTTCTAACGAAAAAGCGAGAAGGAAACTTAATTCAAAATCTGAAAATTAATGATACGTATATCACATCATAAAATGAAAAATTTATTTTGCCAGTCATCAAAAGTTATTGTTTAATAAACCTCTTTTATGTAGATGCATTTGTAGATTTTCATGAAAAAATGTAATGTAAAAAAGATTAGAAATATGAAGCTACACGAGTTTAAAGTTCTATTAACTGCTATACAAAGCATTAATACTTATTCCAGATTTTAAATGTTTCTGGCATTTTCAGTAAATTTTATTAGTTAATATAAATATAAGAAATAAAAATACTTCCTATTGTGCTCTCAAATCATTACGCGAAAATGTACTTAAATTCAAACACATGTCTGGGCTGTTATCATTATTTGATGATTTGCAAGTTCTTTACTTTTTATCACAATATTTTACATAACGATGCTTTAAAATTGCGAAGATTTTGTACGATGTTTTCTCTTTATGATCTTTTCTGTCATGATGTTTTATACTACAATCTTTTTATCTTGTGTTGTTTTTTTGGCAACGCTTTCGTCGGTCAAGTTTCTCCTTGCTTTTTCTTCCATGTTGTTTTGTATAAGTTTTCCCCTTGCGTTGTTTTCTGGCGACGTTTTTCGTCCATCAGGTTTTTTCTCCTTGCTCCTTCTTCCACATTGTTTTGCATAATGGGTTTTCTCCTTGCGTTGTTTCCTTGCAACGTTTTCGTCCTTCATGTTTGCTCCTTGCTTTTACTTCCACATTGTTTTGCACGATGTGTTTTCCCCTAGGTTTGTTTTCTGACAACGTTTTCGTCCTTCATGTTTTCTCCTTGATTTTTCTTCCACGTTGTATTGCACAATGAGTTTTTTTCCTTGCGTTGTTTTCTCGCGCCATTTTCGTTCTTTATGCTTCTTCCTTGCTTTTTCTTCTACTATATTTTGTACGATGATTTTACCCTTTGCGTTGTTTTCTCGCAATGATTTCGTCCGCCATGTTTTCTTGTGGATGGCTAATCTCGTGTTATTAAAGAATTCTTATTTCATTAGCAATACTTTAAAAATGTAACATTTGGTAATACACTTATTTATTTTATTTAGGCCATTCGTACACGAGGCGCTGACGTAATAAGTTTCCGTCATAAACTTGTTGCATGACAGCAATTAATCTGCGCAGGGCGATCTGAAACTTAGGAAGCGTGTAAAAGGCAGTATATTAAAACTAAGTAAGAAGGCACATTTGTGCTTACAACTACGCCTTATTTATATTACGAAAACCTTTAATTACTTACATTACGACAGCACAGAATAATTGCTTATATCTTACATCTAAAATAATGAATGAAACAAGGGAAAAGTATAGCTAGCTTGAAGCGATACACACTATAGAAGATATTAATAGAGTTCTATTGAGAATCTACTCATTTTTTTTTTTTTTTTGCTTAATTTTAAAGTTTTTTTTATTTAATAACTGCAACAAAATTATCATAAAATGCATCTATATTTCTAATATTGTTCTGATTCGTATGCTTTTTATTTCCTTAAAGAAGTTAGTGTCCTTAACAAAAGAATTCACAACTTTCTTCTGCAATTTTTAAATAATCTGTAGCATTCAAACAATACAAAAACAGCGTTATTAAGGAGGCGGGTGAAAAATAATTTACCATTCGATGAGGTTGAAATCTTTGTATGAGGGTTATGTATCTATTCTTTTAAATTCATTTCTAAGCTTCCTATTAAAGCAACGTGTATTTTACTTCATAAATAAAAAGAATCTATCTTTCTTTAACAGTGGATGCTCATTTTATTATTTTTTTATTTTTCAGCCGTCTGAATCGACCTTACAATTAGCGCCACCACAAATAACATCGTCCGCCAGCCAGCTGTATGCGATACCAACAATGCAAGCATCAAGGCATCAACAAAGGAACCAAATGTATGACGATGACGCGAATCCCTACGGTCGAATAATTAGGACATTACAAAAGCATAACAGTCTGGTAAAATATTTATTTGCCTGTTTGTTATCCTTAAGCTACCTCCAGAATTGTTGAGTTATGTTTTTAAATCTTTACTATGACAGAGAGTTTTATGTTGGTAATCCATTAGCACCAAAACCCATCGTGTATGTAAATTATGGTTAATTTATGATTGTAATTATGAGACATATTTCGGGAGTTCTTGAACTGTTTTTCTTTATTTCTAAACTCTGGCTTTTAAGTGTACCGGAAAAATGCCTAAAGAGAACACCAAACATTAAATTTGAAAACTGCACAGAATTTTACTCTGCAGCACAATTTTATCGAAAAAGAAACAAATAACAATGGAAAAAAAATTCAGTTAAAACTGCATTACATATAAAAAGCATACAATGAAATAAGCAATATCCCTTAATACAAATATTACTTATCCTAATATATAAATTAACCAACTTCCTTTTGCAAAATCTTAAGAACTCAAATGGTATAAACAGATTAAGAACTTAAACAGATTCAAAAATATCGTGCAAAACTTTTTTATAATTAAAATTATATATAATTAAAACATAATATTTCAATGAAATAAGCAATATCCCTTGATACAAATGTTAATTATCCTAATAAAGTAATTAAACAATTTACCGTTGCAAAAAGAAACAACTTTTTAATTTCTTAAACTTTTCAGTCTCTTAAAAACAGTAACATAAGAAATACGATGAAAAATTGTTGCCAAACCGAAATTTTTAAAAGAATGAAACTATTCAAAATGATGCAATTTCATCAAAAATCTATCAACAACAATAAGAAAGGAAAATTGTTGCCAAAACTACATTTTAAAATATCTGAGATGTGAGAAGTGTATTCGGAAGCTTCATTTAAAAAATTTAAAAAAAAATACAAAATATTATTATTTTTCCAAAATTCTTTTTTTAAAATTAATCGAAAGGAATAAAGTTCAACGTGTCCAAAAATCAAAGGAAAATAAACAGCACATTTTTTAAAATAAGTTTTTTTAAAAAAATTCCGCTGAAAAGGTGTTTAGCTAACCTTCCTAAATAAATTCGTATTTAATCGATTTATTGAAATACGAAATTTATTTTAAGTTCGTAAAATAGCTAAGTGTCTACCCTTCACGACGATGTAAAAATGAAATGTATAGAGTGAAATCTCGTTTTCCTGTAGCCCATTATGTCTCAAAATGACGCCATTTGGTCACAAAGCATAAAATAAAAAAAAATTCTAATTCGAATTTCGAAAACATCACTTCGAGGTGCACTGGCTCTTGTATAGATACACCTATGTACCAAATTTCGTGGCTCTGGGTCTATTAGCTTACTCGCAACACGAACGAAAATACACAACACAAACACACACAAACTCTTTGTTTTATTATATGTAGAGACTAGATAAAGAATAAATAAGTCTTCATTTAGTCTAATTTATATTGGGGAACTACCAATTAAAATTTAAAGTTTAAAGAAAACTAAAAAAAGACAAGAAAAAATCTGAAAGCTTTCAGATTTTATATTAGCCCATAGAGGCGTTTTTTTTAAACATTTTGTCTGTTACCTTTATTTATTAAATATCATGTCCTTCCCACTTAAACCATAAAATTCAATTCAACAGCAATATTACAAAATAATTTTAAAATAGCATATCTTTAGAATCTCCGATGCACAGTCTCGCGCGCTGGAGATAAAATGCTTTTTTTTTCGTGCGGTGTTGTCCTTCTTCGCTTTAAACTCGCTTTGTTAATCAAAAATTCGTTAAAGTTTTACAAAATATGAAACAGTTAATAAAACAAATTCCAAATTTGGTTTTCCAGATGTCCATATTTGAGTGGAGGATTACGTTATTCAGAATTTGATTTTTCTAGATACATTGTTTTTTCATTGTACGAGAAACATACATACATTCATGCAGATTCTTCATAATTTAATTGTTTTAAATATAATGTAGGTCTCTAATATCTGGTGGCAACACTGAAAAGTGTAAAGCCGTTTATAGTGAACCAACGCACAAGGCCAAAATGAAATTAATAGTCCTTCTGGGCAAATTGCCCCTTTGAGCTAAAAACATCTTAAAGCTTTAGGGTATCATATTTCAATGAAAATATCCATTTTGACCCTCTCAAATCCATCTTTTTGCGTGACATCTGTACGTAAGGTCAGAATGAAACACTCTTTATTCCAAAATTGATTGTAAAGTAAATTCAAAATGGATTCAAAAAGGAATTTTTTCTTGACGTACATTCATACATATGTACCTCCCATAACTCAAAAATGATTAGCCGTAGAAAGTTGAAATTTTGTATATGGTACTGCTATAACATCTAGTTGTGAAACTCCTTTTTTGGTGCAGTCAGCGGCATTAAACGTCATTATATGCTCTTACCCCGCTCTGTTTTTTTAATTCTTATTTGTTGGTAAATTGTGCATTTTTTGCTTTGAAAGTGATTGAAGTATATTCTGCTTATGTTACGGTTAAGGTTTTCTTGCCTTTAGTTAATGTGCATGCAATAGTTGTAGAATAATTAGCAATTTAAAAGTTTAAGTGGTGCTAAGCTTATCGAAGCAGCCATTTGTTTACAGCGGATTAAGTTAGTTGGTGGACCAACTTCAGCGTCTTTTGCCTAGCTGGCTGGAAGTTACCATAACTTTAAATTCTTTGTGCACTGGAAATTACGTCTTTCT
This sequence comes from Stegodyphus mimosarum, assembly GCA_000611955.2. Lineage (NCBI taxonomy): Eukaryota > Metazoa > Arthropoda > Arachnida > Araneae > Eresidae > Stegodyphus > Stegodyphus mimosarum. The sequence continues at coordinate 718,041 of KK117068.1, read as the reverse complement.
GCCCGTTGGTCGAATTACTTGTTTTTGAGTAGAAGCTTTAAATTTAATTGGAAAAAAACGTTTTTAAGTGTTTTTAGCTGTATTTTGTGTTTTAAGTTTTTCTGTATTTGGCAATTTTTAATGAAGATGTTTCGAGTTTTTATGCATTTTTTTGCCTTTTCGCGAAGTGACAGCTAAATTAATTGAATGAAAAATATATCTGCTATGAGATCTGAGGAAATAAATTTAAATAAAGTGCAGCAAAAAGTGTATAATTTAATAGCTTGTATAAGGAAGTCGTATGATGTCGACATAAATTTTTTTATTTTTAAATCTTAGACTAAAAACCTTCGATTAATGATTCAATTAACCTTCGATTAATTTAAATTCTTAACTACTTTGAAACAATTGTAATTTATTTTACTCAAAAGTACATTAGAAATATGAGTTTTAAATCAGGCCACTTTCTCGTTTCTGTTTTAAAATTTATTAACATATAGTTAAAGAGAAGTTTAAATTGCTTAATTATCTCTTTATCATCTGTTTATTGAAATTAATCTTTAAAAGCATATTACTTTTCATAAGTTTAAAAAAGGAAAAAGAAAAAAATATGGCAGCATTGTACTTCAATTAAATAATGGGAAAGGCTTTTAAATAAATTAATCCACTTAATATATTTCTTACAAACATATTTTATTTTTATTTTAACTTTTATTTCCGAATTTGATTTAAACTAGCGAAATATTATTAACCTCTAAAACGATTCTGAAACTAAGCGCTGATGGAAAACAACTGTTCATAAATAAGACGCCATCTTTCAAATAAATAACTTGTGCACATAAAATTTTTAAAAGGATTCTGATATTTATTGTTTGTACGTCCATAAGAAAAAGATATGTTCTCTTAACGATTTTTTATTTAAGTATAAAGAAAATTGTATATACAATAGATACAATTAACGAATTATCTATTTTTGTAGGAAAAAAAGAAATCTTGTAAATAAAAAGCCACGCAGTGCTTACAGACTCTCTCTACTCTTAAAACAAGAAAATTGTAATCTAGAGACTTCGGACTTTAGTTTAACTTGATTGGTTATATAACTTGATTGGTTAGGATTTGCATTAAAAATGTCTTGAAAAAGAATTAAGAATTTCAACTTCATAAGAAATTTAAAAAAAGAAGATTCTTCATCAGTTATATAATATATGACTTCGGGAACATCTTTACAAAAAGCGGCAAATATTCATAAAAATTATCAGTTACGTATGCTGTAAATTAAATGCAATTCAATTTATACCCATTACATGTATTGTTAAAAAGTAAGATAAAGATTTAGAAGTGTGTTTGATGCTTTTAAACTGCTCCGTTTACTAATCAGTAACAGTCAGATTAAACTTGTAAAACAAATTAGAGATCTTATGCCTTGCCGAACGGCAACATGCTGAGTATCACCTAGGTGCGAGGGTGCGTGAAAGACAGATTAAAGCAGGTGTGGCAAAATTTACCAAGGCTTAATTCCAGCTTCTTAAGCCAATGATGTATAATCAAGTGCCTTGGGAAAAAAAAATCCAGCTCCTTTCCGTTTATCAATTCCACCAGAAGAGTATTTACAAGTCAACATGAAAATAACACATTTCCTTCGGGATGTAAAAGGATACACTTTACTTTCAAACAAAGGGTTCTCGACTGCATAATTTTTTTTTGCTGGCAATCTTATTAAGAAAACTGAATACTGATATGATGAACGGAGAAATGAGGGGAAAAAATATAAAAATGTATGCCAATACTTAACACTGCATCGGGAATTCTAAATTTTGTTAAATTAGATAAAAATTTTGTGATATTGCTGTTGAATTTTGTATGACGTAAGTGCGAAGAAAATTATCCTTAATAAATAAGCTAAAAAGGCAAAGCAAATGTGTTAGCAAAAGTGAGTATAACTTCAGACTAAGTAGACTGCGAGCTCAGCAAGAGCATAAAAATGCATTAACAAACCCTTTTGGACGACCGTTAAAATCTGAAACATTTCAGATTTCTTAAAAATTTATCTATTTACAAAGGCCAATTTTTTGAACTTTTGGCGTTTAAGCCATTAGACATTTTTCTTCTGAGGATGACAGAATTAAAAATGTTAGGTGCAGAGTATATATTTAAATGCTCTTTGGACATGAGTTGTCCAGAATTACAAAAAGAACACACTAGGGTATTTCTGAGTTTAATGAAAAAAATATTACCATTCATTATCAGTACATGGGTTGACCAGAGTTGGCGCAATTGATGTAAGTATCTACGCTGTGTATTCATTAAAATAATTTTGAAAATTGTGCATATTTAGTTTCTTTGGATAAATATTGAAGTAATTTTGTTGAAATTACAATTAAATTGTTATATTTTTCTGTGCAATGTAGCGCGAGACGAATTTTAAGAGAAAACTATGCCACAAAAGTAAGAATACAGGGGCACGTGCATTTAACATTGACTAAATCGGTATCTCGGTAATTTGCATTAAAATTAAATAAATGTAATTGACCACTATGGTAGCTGTAACCGTAATTCCACCCTCGTTTTGCTTTACAGTAATTTTGAGAAGCAGAAATTATTAGAAATATCTCGCAGCCGGTTGAAAACTCTTTAAGGCCGAAGAGAGAGCATCTGCTTTCAGTTGTTTAGTTAGCTGCTGTTGTTATTGTTGCAAATTCAGCGTGAGATCGGATTTCTTTCTCTTAAGATGCACTTTGCATTGCGTTTTGTTTAACGTTCTTAGTAGTTTGTAATGTAACTACTGATTAGACTGCGTGATACTGTGAACACTTGTACGAATATATCTGTGGAAAATATCGGAGTTCTGAAATATTTCTTTTGATAAAAATAAATTTTTATTATCGGACTTGTGCATACAATCTATTGTGAATCCGTACGCGCGCAACAATATATTTTAAGAATTTATATTTACATACGTATTATATAGTGATTGATGTACAATTGTTTCGTTTTAAAATGAGTTAAATTACAATATAAAATGTCTTCCTTTTCTTTTAGAATCATTCCGGAGGATTGCACTATGACACTCTCAATTCTGAATGTGCTTCTTCAGACGACATTGGATTCCCATCTGTACCCAGCAATTCTTTTGTTTATCATGGTTCTTTTCCAGACAGATCCATTTATAGATAACCAAACATTTACTGGGACATATACCTTCTCCTTTATTTTAAATTGAAACTGCTTCATTGCCAGTGTAAGAAACTGGAAAATTCGTAGAAGAAGTTAATTGCAATTTCATTCGGCGAGGTCTTGGACACTGGAAAGATCAATTATGTCGTGTCATTCAACGTCTGGTGTACGCTTTTGAATCGATTTTTCTTTAAGGAGGAAAACACTCAAAATACTTCCATGAAAACAAGTTATTTTTAGATGCATATGAATGTTTTTCATTATTTATCGTTTTGACGTTTTTATTTAGTTTTCGTGGGAAAGAAATTTTCTTAATCTTCGCCGATACTTTTAATGTTCTCAAAGCATACTTTCAAAATATCTTTCGAACATTGCATTGCTGAATAGAGTAAACAACCGGATATGTTGTTCTTAGCGACATTTATTGTTAAAAATAGCTCGTCCCTACTAATAATTTATTTATTATTTATATCCATTCTCATTTCATAAATTTTAATACCAAATATTTTTGAATTCTTTAAACATTTCTTTGTTTTTGGAATCACGCTGAAAACATTCCTATGTATCGATTTGTTTTTGTTAATTTTTTCTCCTTTATGTATAAAAATTGTATAGTTTTACGTAAGAATATTTGAAAATTTTCGAAGATATGTGTGGGAAAAAACGTAGGAAAATGCAATAATTTTTGTATATAATTCTCTATAGATATACGTATTTTTACTGTTTCTAAAAGTCTGAATTATTTATTGTATCATAACGAAAGATTTTTTTTAAAATTAAAAAACTGAGAAATGTAATATCTTCTAGATGCATTATAAATACATATTGTATTACGAAGTAATCGCCTTTTTTTTCTGTAAAAAAAAAAGAATAATTTTGTTAGAAATGTTTTCCCTACTGTAAATGTAATAATTGCCTAAGTAAGTGCTACAGAATCACATTCCAATTTAATTAAATATTGTTACAATCTTCTCTCAAGGATTGTGACTGATGTTTGTAAATGGGCTTATAACAATAAACCTAAAAACCTTTCTACAGACTATTGAAATTTCTTTTGATTGATGGTAACGTTTTCATATATGAATATTTTATGAACCCCTTTTTTTATACAGATGGAACGAAAAAAACTGCTTCATACATGAGAAAAGATAAAAAATTGCTTTGGTATTTTCTTGTGTTCATTTCTTCTGCTTTCAGACGACAAAATAAATAAAAATAAAGAAGTAAATAAGATAAAGAAATGCTTGCCTGAATACAAAAAGAAAATCAACATTCACAATCTTTGCTGAATTTACTTCCAATTCAGCATTCAAACTTTTGCTTTTGTGAGAATGTTGAACTATTTTCCGAAAATTCGTGACATGGTTTATACATTTTTCTCTGTGAAAACATTTTGAATTGCATTTTGGAGCATGTTTTGAATATTTTCACTTTAAAGTTTTTATTTAATCTTTTCTTGATTACTTAGAAGATATTTGAAAGTAAGTTTCGTTTGGTTTATTTCATTGCTGCAAAGCACGCAAGGGCTATCTGCCTAACGGGAGAGATGCCTTGGTGGAGGACTTTTAAGGGAAACTAGCTAATATATACATTACACATTATTTAAATCTAGGAGTCAATGAATTTTGAGAATCCTTTCTGTTTGAATTATTCGAATCGCTTATCGGCTAAATTAAGTCTTTGAGAGCCCGTGCTACATCGAATGTATCAGTATCGCCCTTGTACGTCTGACGGAGCATAATTTTACTGAGCAAGGAATCACGTATTTAGGGTTTAAAGGAACGTGTTTAATCACATATAAAAGTATCAAAATATCATGCCTCAATTGAAATTTCTTTAAAAATCAGTATTAATCAAATTTCAAATGAGAACTTGCTGCTAGGTGGCGCAGAAACGCTTGATCGGTACCAGTGTAAGGAAACGTATGTAGACACGTCATTTAATAGTTTCAACGATGGGGATGTTTATAAAAGTTATCAGTTAGTTATATTTTAAGTAGTACGAAGTCTTACAGTTTATTACATCATTAAAAAGAAGATACACATTGTTAAGAAGTAAATAAACACCGTGTCCAAAAAAACCCTTACTCCACCTTTATTTTAGGAAAAGTTACAGACGTAAATTTCCCATCCCAAAAGTATTTTAAGTAATGGCCCATGTTTTGTAACTTTTAGTTGTAAATTACGAAATCTAATTTTTTACAGCTCTGCACTTACATTTAGGAAAACTTTTGCACTCGTTGTAAAAAATAAAACACAAAATGTTTCATTCTCGTGCCGCAAAAATTGGCCAATATATCTAGTATTAAAGTCGGGGATAATATTCAGGGGCTGTACACAAATTGAAGAGCCAAATACTTGCATGCGCGCGTTGTTAAAAATAAAATATCAGTGTTCAGAAAAAGATTTCTGAAATTAACAGATTAAGTGACGAGCATTTGTATGCAGACTAGTGTGAAAAGTATTGATTTATATAACTGTTTTAAATATATATATATTATTAACAGAATCTCAGAGAATTCGTGATCGAGCAAACGCTAGCAGACTTCAACGCAACCATCTCGTAATATTATTTGCATTAATATTACGAGAAACAGGAGAAAATATTTTTTGTTTTATATTTAATAAATTTTTCACGATTGCCAGATTAGGATTCTAAACTAATAAAACTTCATGAGAATACTAATAAACTTTTAAAGCTTATAAAGTGTGAAAATGCTTTGTTACATACCAAACGTAACAAAATTGTGAATTAAAGATACCAGTAAATCACGAAAGAATGTCAATAAGGGGCGTTTAAGGGAAAAAATCAAATTCGAATTATTCTAATTAATTTATTAACCCACCTCTCAATGCAAATTGAATCGACTTTAAGAATCCAAAATTTTGAAATTATGTATCTCGGTCAATTTTTGTCATTAGAGTAGTCAAACATTCTGTGCTTTAGTTTTTATAATGAGTACAAAATTTTTCTAAATCGAAGTATATAGACCACAGGAACGTAAAAATGTTAGATTTCGTAATACTTACAAAAATGATTTTTTTTAAGTTTAAAAATACTAAAACATGAATCTTTGAATTATTTAAAACACTAAATATATATATATCAGCGATGAACGCTTCCGCAAATAAAGGCCGAGTAAAGCCTTTTCTAGGTATGGTATATACACTCATGTACATAAATTAAGGATAATGCAAAATCAGGCAAAGGAGGAGTTAGAAGCAAGACAAATTTGACTTATTTGTAAAGCTTATTTATTAAACAAAAGGTAAAGAGCAAAAAAAGATGCTTTATGTTTGATATCATTAAAAAAATTAGCGATTTTTCCTCCCTGGAGCAAATTATAAAAAAAAATCTGTTTACAAAAAACCAATATTACATGATTGGTATGATTGTTAATACATTGTATGTCTCCGAGACGATGCAATACAGTCCGTACAATGCCTAGGCATGCTGAGTATCAAATTATCGATCTGATTTTGGGGGATATTACACCACTCAAAAAGCAATGCTCTCTGAAGTTCCGGTAGACCTGTAGGAGGAGGTTGACGGGCTGCAACTTGTCGGCCAAGCATGTCCCACACGTGCTCTACTGGATTCAAGTCCGGTGAGAATGCTGGCCAGTCCATACGGGTGATATCCTCCGATTGAAGGCATTCGCTTACGATGTTTGCACGGTGAGGACGGGCGTTGTCATCCATAAACACAAATTGTGCGCCCATGGCGCCCCAAAACAAACGTACATGTTGTTCCAGAATGACGTCCCGATAGATTTGGTTTGTCATAGCTCCAATTTGAACATACAGGTCAGTTCTGGAACCCAGAATAATTCCACCCCAAACGAGCACTCCTGCACCAACGTAACGGTGTCGTTCAATGATGTTTTCTTGGTGGTAACGGGTACCTGGAGCTCTCCATATGAAAGTCCGGCGAGAATCAGACTGCAAGCTAAACCTGGGCTCGTCGGAAAACATCACACAAGCCCACTGTTGCGGTGTCCACAATGCATGCTATACTCCAGGCTAACCGCAGGGGACAGTGAGTTGCAGTAAATGGAACGCATTTGACAGGTCTACGAGCATATAGACCAATCTGCCCTAAGCGTCTGTACACGGTGTGCCTTGAAATTGTCGCACCAGTGGCTGAAGAGAGCTGACGAGACAGGTCTGAGGCTGTGCTCTGTCTGCTTCTTTTGGCAGTAACTGCCAAATACCGGTCCTCATTCTGCGTTGTAACTCTGGGGCGACCTGTGCTGTAACGTCTACTCACATTACCATCCTCTTGGAATCGTTGCCAAAGCGTGGAGATGACACTGGGCAATTCCAAGTTCGCCTGATACTTCCCGTTGGGTACGCCCACATTCCAGACGGCCGATAATTCTACCACATAAAAAATCATCCAAATGCGTCCCTTGTGTCATAACTATTCGGTTATTGCACTGAAATGCTTATAAAGCGCCTGCGAACAATTTTACTTTTTTGCCTGTATTCCTTATATATCACTCTCTTACACTGTCGTCATTGTGACGTACCATCGGTGTCATCTGGTTACTTCCTGAAATTTGCATATGATTCTTAAAGATGTGTGTAGTGATTTTACAGGTGATATATTTATTTTAGAGTTCGATTTCCGCGTGACTGAGAATTATCCTTAATTTATGGACATAAGACATGAGTGTAGTTAAATATTCTTAGCATTCTCTTTTAAAACATTTTAAAAGGCTACTTGACATTTAAATCTTTAGATGGCTTAGATGAATATATTGAATGCTTTGTAGAATGTAATACTGAACATGTCATGGAAGAGAAACACTCTTGTAATGCCATGTAAATCTACGAACATAACATGACATGACAAATGATTTTGCTGGAATCATGACATTTCTAATGTCAAAACTGCCGTACGATTTGAAATATATATTTGGTACTAAAAATGTTTGATACTGAACTTCATTTACTTGTTATTTTGGTAATACATTCGAAAATGTTGCCTAAAATTCAATGCATTAATGAAAAGAAAATAAGAATTTAAAACACCTACAGAAAGTCTGATAAAGCTTTTTATATGTACATAGCCCTTAGGTGCACTGCAAGCTCTTAGGTGGTCGTGGATTCTGGAAGAAATGGCTAGAGTCGGATTACTTATACCTAAATAAAAATCTGATGTGAACACCACATGTCTTTCTTGTACAGAATATTAAATTATATCCATTTTTTCCTGTCTTTCATTTAAACTTATTTCCTGGAACTTCATTCAAGAAAATTTACAATTTCTACGCTAAAACAAGCAATTCGGCTGATTTTTTGGTGCACAAAACTGAAAGTTTATTTTTGGTCTCACTCGGCAAAAAGACACTGAAGGCGTAGAAACTGATTGAATTTGTTGTGGACGCTATGCTGAGTCAATATGTCGAATAATTTAATAACTTAAATGATAATTCCAGAATGGATTAAGCATGATTTAATTCGGAATAATAAAAGAAGACGTTATCTTTGATGTTGCAAAGTTTAGTTTCCCTAGATTGGTAACAAATTCACTATTCTGCTACTACAGTTTCAAATGTAAACAAATATGGCTGCTATAGTAAACAAAAATTGGGCTTCGCAGCACTCAAACAACTTTTAAATTGTTGATAATTCTACCATTGACATAGCAACCTTAACCGGAAGATAAGAAACACATAATTCAATCATTTTTAAAGCAAAAAATGCACAGTTTACCAACATATAAGAATAGAGGAACTGAGTTCACTGAGGCGAGTAACAGAGTGGATATGTTACTGTGAAAGACCGAAATCTGGAGAATATCGACTTTCACCGGTGAATGTCAACATTCACATAGTCGCTTGGTGTATGTCCGAAATATTTTCCAAATACTCTTATTTCTGACTTACACCGGTGAATGTCGACATTCACCATGTATTAACGGTGAATGTTGAATATATAAGAATATTATATTTTCTTCTCCGTCATTCAGTCGCGAAAAAACACACAAGTACTTAAAACACACAATACATTCAAAATGAGAAAGGAAAATAATAGAAGTTAAAAAACTTACTTAATTATACAGTACGTTCCAAATGAGAAAATAAAATAATAGTAATAAAAAACTTACTAAATTATGTGATTCAAATCTGATTCATTGCAACAACTTAAACTATTATGAAACTTTGAATTGCCCAAGAGGTCCATGCTTTTACGACTGCATTTATAGGAAACAGCCAGTCGCCTCTCTTTTCGACCTACACCAGAGCATATCTGTGATTGTCGACATACACCGGTGAGGGTCCGAATGTACAAGAATGCAATGCAATATTCGATCTTTCACCGACGTATTTGGCGAATGTTGACATTCTCCGGTGAAAGTCGACATTCTCCAATTTCGGTCTTTCAGGGTAACAGATATATATATATACATATATTTATATACTTTTGGTGCGGCCGATTGCAACCAAAATAGGAGGTGCACATCTATATGTTAAAGCAGTCCTATATACAAAATGGGAACGTTCTGAGGCTAATCGTGTTTGAGTTATGTGAGATACATACATACGTACGCCCAGACGATACGAAACAATCTCTTCACAATCCATTTTAAATCAGTTTTATAATTTTTTTGGGGGGAAAAAGAGTCCTTTATTCTATCCTCACGTATAAATATCACGCAAAAACATTGTTAAATTGCATTGGATAGCGGTCAAAATAGATATTTTCGTTGAAATATGGCACCTGAAATTTTTCGCGATTACAATACTTCTTTTTCACTTCGTACAAGGAAGTAAAAATAATTTATACCTTTTCCCTCGTGTTATTATAAAACAGATATATTCTATGATCTTCTTTTACTGTATTGTTTAAAATGATTTGAGATACGAGAGACAGTATCTCTTATGAAAAGAACAGTAATACATTTCGACACACAATGAGATGCGCGAAGCGTATAATACAGGGTGTTTATAAAGTCTCGGACCCATTTTGGTGTTTAATAACTCATAAAATAATGAAGATACAAACAAAATTATGGCATTTATTGATGGAATAACTTATACGTTTTCTTTTTCAGGTTTGAATATCTTTACTTTTGTAAATATCGTCTGCGCGTGTGGTTAATTTCAGATAATTTCATTTTCCAGTCTAAATATCTGTACTTTTCTAAATATCGTCTGCTTATTAATTACATTTTTCTCTCCTTTGTTTTTGGCAACTATTGCAATGTTATGTTTACTTTTGATGTGTTTGTTCTAGTACTTTTGTATGTCATGTTTTATTCGACCGGATATTACGAAGAATGCATACACCCCAAGGGATGGTTTGGGCGAGGAGGTCCAATTCCTCCAAAGGCCAATACCCGGCGTGAAATTGAATATCGACTTTATATTCTTCGTGCGACGAAGGGAACACACGTACAAGTTCATTGACAAGGGTGATGAAACTTTTTTGAGTCTATCTAACCATTTATGTTATTAATTTTAATGTATTTTTATTATTTTATGAGTTATTAAACATCAAAATGGATCCGGGACTTTTGTATACCATCACAGGATTTAGTAGGAGTCTAAAAACAAACTTAAGAGTCATTTAGACATTTTCGTTGGAATCATCTAATATGCCTTTATTTGTGATGATTTCTGGAATAGAAAGATATTTTTTTCGTGTTTATTTTTGTGTAAGAAAGCTGGATAGAAAGAATACAAGTTTTGAATGCCATTCTTGCACTTGAAATAGTAATAATAATAATAATAATAATAATAATAATGTTTAATTCAGACTTGTGATTATTTAAAGCTTTTGTTATCTCGACTAGGAATTTTGTTAATTCAAAATGCTTTAAATACTTTTTTTATAAAAGATAATACATATAATGACACCGACTCTGCATATATATACACCGACTCTGCATATATATACACCGACTCTGCATATGTATACACCGACTCTGCATATTTATACGCCGACTCTGAACTTAGATAAAATATATTTGAATCGTTTCATTTTTGCAAAGACTTTTAAAAGTATAAGACTTTTAAAGACTTTTTAAAAGTGTTTCCCCCCCTTTACTATTTAATGTCTTTGTCTTTTTGCACTTTGTTTAACTACACGATGCACTTAATTAAACTGAGTATAATGTTTTCAATGCCCTAACCTTTTTAAGGTAAACGTCAGTCGAATAATCTATGACTTTCGGGACATAATGAACTGTATTTTCACTCCTCTATTGATTTCATAGCTGCAGGGATCACTATTGATGACAGAAAGACTGATAAAGTTATTCTTTCAAATGAGACAAAATTCAATCTTTGGTTGATGTTAGTTTTACAGAAGAGCTATTTTTTTGACGGTAGTTTCATTGGAAGCTCGTGCAACTTTAATTTAATTGAAAAAACCACAGAAATGTAGCACATGTTTCACTTCTTCGAAAGCAAAAAATGTACCCCACATAGAATTTTAAAAAAACTAATTCAATCTGAAACTGAATTTTGTTTTATTTCGCATGAAATATCATATCCATGCGAGCTGAAGTCTCGTTTCTATTTCACGTTCCATTTTATAAACGATGATCGGAAAACCTTCGCAATGTTTTCAATAAACATAGGATAAACTTAGAAAATTACGTACTAATCACATATATCTTTAATCGATAAGAAACAATTTATATACTCCGCCCGCATTTCACTGTAAAGCGCCAGTATTTATTTTCAAACACTTTCTACCGAGATATCTATTAAGCTAAATATTTTAAGATTTCACATGGAAAGATATTGAAGCATCTATATGTGTATTAGTTAGAAATTGTATAAAGTTTGTATAAGATTATTTTATTGCTTATACATGTTTATGTATGTGTATTATATTTACTAGAATTTAAATCTGTTAAACTCGGTGACAGACTTGCGGGTATCGATGCATAGACAATGTTCCCGCAAGAACGTACCTTTGTAAATCATGCAGCTTTATACGTTCTAATAAATGCAATAAACTTTTTACACTCATGTCCATAAATTAAGAATAATTCGGAGTCACGTGGAAATCGAACTCTCAAATAAATATATCACCTGTAAAATCAGTCTTTTTCCGAAAATAAGACACTGTCTTACTTTCTTTTTTGGTCCAAAATACTCGCTAGGGCTTATTTTCGGGGGAGGGCAAAAATAAAAGTATATTTATACATTTTTATTTTAATACTTATTTTACACAGAATACAGAAATTTAAATTTATTCAATTACAGTCATGTCATCTTCTTCTGGAACATCGTCATAAATAAAATTCTGAATTATATTCTGATTTTCTTCCAAATCCATTTCCTGTTGAATCATTGGTCCGAATCTCTCATGTCTTGCGATATAGCTATCGTTAAATGAATACTTCTTGTCTAAGTAGCCTGTTCGTAGTGCATTGGAAACATCACTATCAGTTATTTTGTCCCATGAATTTTTTACCCAATTCACAACTTCTTGTAAGCCTGGTTTTACAAAATTACCTCGATGATTTCTCACCATTCTGTTTTCAATATATTCATTGATTTCCATCCGCAAATGATCCTTGAATGGCTTGTTTATTGCAATGTCAAGTGTCTGGAGGTAACCAGTCATTCCTGCCGGAATCATTATTTGATCAATCTTCCTCTCAGCAAGAAAGTTTTTCATGTCTTTAGCGCGGTGAGTACTGGCTGAATCCCAAACTAGTAAACCTCTATTCTGACCCCTCAACAGTGGTGGCAGCATAAAATCAACCCACTTTCTTATAACTGCTTGGGTGCACCAGGCTTTTTCACTTTCAATGACATAAATTCCTGAAACACGTTGAATCTGGTCTTTTTTACCTTTAGTGATTAAAAATGGCGATACTTTCTTGCCATCTAGACGAATCGCCAAAATACAGGTAACACGTGCACTATCGTAACCGGTAGAAGGAACGTAAATTGACGAAGAAGCCTTGTGGTGAACTGTCGTTTGAGCTCCTTGGTCTAGGAATACCGCGGTCTCATCCATAGCAATCATGTTGGAGAGTTGGTATTTCGAGAAATTGATGTCATCAACAAAAAGCTTAAACGCCAGTGCACGCTTAACAACTTCATTGTCTTCCAGCTTAAACAATGTTGTTGATCTCCTTAGAGACAGTTCATATCGTTTAAGGAAGTTGTAGAACCAGTGTGACGATGCTTTAAATTCTTCTGTGGATATATCAAATTCAATTGTTGTTTCAAGGGCAAATTTTTGAATATCAGCCCTGCGTACAACGAAAATCATTGCTCTCCTGCCTGCAATCCATTCCCAGATGCAAGCTTCCAACTCAGAAAATAACGGCTGCCGACCTGATCCAATTCTGCGTTTTTTCTCATTTCCTTGGTCCACCAGTTGACACAGGTAATCGTAGTCTGCACGCCATTTACGAACTATATGGAGATGCAGCATCTTCTCTTTACAGAATGCTACAAGATTTACACCCCTGGAGTCTTCCACGATTCCCTTTTTGTACTTGACGGAATAGCTCTTTCGTTTCGTACTCATTTTAACTGGGGTTAAAAATTATTCGCTTTATTTTTAAATAAAATTACGTATGAGGAAATAATCAGACTTACAAGACTGAAATGAATGAACGTTGCATACCTGCACTGTCGCTCAATGTAGACTGCTGCCTTATGTTGTATTTTTAAGATAAATTCCAAGAATTAATTTGAAACGAACTGTAGATTTAAAGAATTAATTTCTCGGAATATTTTGTTTCAAACATTTCACTGAAATACGAGTATTAGGAAAGCTAAACATATTATTACTTAATAAATCAACAGTCTTTTTTAACGAATTTTTTTGTCACATTATTTTAAGTAGGGCTTATTTTCGGAGGAGGTCTTATTTTACAGAAGGTTTCGAAAATCATGATAGGGCTTATTTGCAGACGTTTCGAAGCGCAATTTCTCCCATTGAAGTGTCGACGCTTTACTTACATACAGCTTTGCTAACAGTTGGAACATTCTCTACAGACAGCATGCTCAAAATTTAAATGCTGTTCATTTTTGCTAAAAGTATCACGTGACAAAAAATTGGTAGTTCTGAATGCTTACTTTTTTTTAAAACTGGAACCATGGGTCCACTACTAAAACCTCAAAAATTAATCCTCAAATCTTTTTGGGCCATCATAGACACATTCACATGTATAATGCTTTCAAAGTCTTGAGAATGAAATACTGATTGGCGGAAAAAAGCATATGACGCTATTTGTGCAAGCAAAACCCGCAACTACCAATAATACAATCAATTTATCTAAGCCCTTAAACACTAAACTGAACCGTATTGTTCTATGAATAGCAAGTTAAGGGGATTTTACCAACAATAAAGGAATACAATGGAAAGACTTAATTAATATTTTCTTTCTTAGGAAAAACGAGGATTAAATCAATTGACACCGCTTAGCATTAAACATTAAAAAAAATCACTTAAATCCTTAACACCATTTTATTACTTCAGTTTCATAGCTTAAAAGGCATAAAATGGATTACAATAGTTAGACAGGGTGTGTTTTTAATAGTTTTTAGAAGAATTCAAATTTAAGGAAACACTTGAAGAAAACAAAAGGATAGGAGGGAGCTAAATTTCGATTTGAGATGAGGCAAATATAAAATTTAATTTTACTATATTGTTGATAAACTGAAGTGTAATTAAAAACGATAAATGAATGAAACTTTAATAATACACTAAGGGTAATCAATAAAATTTAACGAAATCTCTCTTATGATAAAAGTGATTGAATAAAATATTATATTGCGTTGGCAACTAAGTAATTGCGGATTTTTTTTAGAAAATCAAAGACAATTTTTTCATGGAACTAAATAACTTTATTTTGTAATGTATTGCCCATTTTGATCAATGACCTTTTGCCATCTTTCAGGCAGCATCATAATCCGACGTTCATAAAACTTCTGGTTTTTATTAGCAAAAAACTGAATCAGGTACGATTTGACATCATCATCATTATTGAAATTTTTACCATTCAAGGAGTTTTGTAAGGATCGAAGCAAAAAGTAATCAGATGATGCAAGGTCAGGACTATATGGTGGATGTGGCAAAACATCCCAACCAAGCTCCAATAATTTTTGCCGAGTGACCAAAGATGTGTGGGGCCTTGCATTGTCATGATGGAATCTTTAAAAAAAGTACCTATTAAGTCTACTTGATTTTCGATTTGTCGATTCGGGCAGCTTTTCTTCAACTGCATTGTTTAATTTCGTTAGTTGTTCAATGTAGACATCAGAATTGATCGTTCGGTTGGGTGGTAAGAGTTCAAAATAGACAATTCCTTTGTAATCCCACCAAACTGATAACAAAACCTTCTTTTGATGAATATCAGCTTTTGATGTTGTTTGAGTTGGTTCACCTGGCCTGCTTCACGATCTTTTCCGCTCGATATTGTTGTAAACAACCCATTTTTCATCGCCAGTTATCAGTCGTTTTAAAAATGGATCATTTTCATTACGTTTCTTTAGCAAATCGCGGCTGTTAATGCGTTGCGTTAAATGCGTTTCTTTCAGTTTGTCACCATAAACAGCACATTACTTTTTATAAGCTTGCGATGCGTCTTTCTCTTTGCGCAAATAAAATAGCAAAATATGACGAAAATGTTCCTTTTGATTTTTCATTTTTCATTTTTCAACGAACGCCAAACGAAAACTACGCAAACGATCAAAAAACGTTTTTTACTGATTCACAGCTGAATTGCCAACTATCAAATAACAAAATATGTTTTACATTTGTACTACGTCTGCAAACTTAAAAATTCAACTGAAGCCATCTATGAGTGAAATCCGCAATTACTTAGTTGCCAACCCAATAATTTGCACGTTTTATATTTTTTTCTAAAACAAAGCTCGAGTTTTCTCTTATTATTTTTGTCTTCAAGAATCAATATTAACTTTTTATGCCGGGTTATTTAGCTAAATAATTAATACGATTGCTTTTCAGATCTTTTGAATCTTTCATTATTTTTTGTTTAAAAGATATTTTGATGTCTTATCCCTCACTAATGCAGCGATAACATCTCTTTTAAATATGCATTTCATATAGCTTTCGGCATTAATTTCTCTGCAATATTAGGTTTTAATTAATGAAATGGGGAGAGATTTAATTTAAAATGCAGTTTATTAAAAAATATAAAAAGGGGGAAATTAAATTAAACAGTAAATAAGTATTATACATATTTTATTTAATTCTCATAAACAATCAATTAAATAGCATTTCTAAAAAATTCTGCAGACATGTCCCCCCCCCAAAAAAAGGATATTTCTACTCATTTAATTTGTCAGTTATTTTAAGAGTCATTATTCGTCAGCGTAGAAAATGCTATTAAATTTTAACGTCGTATCTTTACAAATTAAATTGAAGCTTTTCTTAAAAATTTGTTTTTGTTTTCCACTCAGTTTTAATGTATTTCAGCTTAAAGAAAAGCTTAAAACTGATTTGAATTTGTTCAGATAAGTACTTATGTCTGCTTAAAATAAATCAATATAGACCGAATATTTCTGCTTAAAATAAATCAATATAGACCGAATATTTAATAATCTGAAAGAAATTTCCAGAATCTCATTAGAGATATTTTGTTTAACCGTTTCTGCTTTATAATAATGTTTATTCCGAAACGAAAATAATGGAGTGTCAATCCATTTCTGCCTTCCAAACCATTGCAGGATCCATTTATTTTCTTGTTAAGAAAAACAGATTGCGCCCTTAAAATCTATGGAATTGATTGTGTTATCCTGTTTGTTTTAATGCATTGGGAAATCCTATTTTTAGTCTAAAATTTTGTCCGGTACTTGAAAAATAACGAATGTATCTGAGCTAGAAGTTTATGTATCGCAACATTCAGCTGGAAGATAAAACACAGAGCTTGATCAATGATAAATGTGGAAAAGATAACAAGCATAAATGAATGATTGATTGCATTACAATGACATAATCAGTATTCTTCATGACAGGAAAATACTGATTTATTCTTCAGACAGAAAAGGGAACCTGCGTTAGGGAGTTACTAGCTAAAGAAATGCCAGAAAATGATTCGTTACAATATGCTGTTGTGTTTGAAATGTTTTTAATAACAAATTTAATTGAAAGGTATAGTTAAATGACAGGCGGTAGGGGCTAATTTTAAAATGCACGTAATAAAATAATTTCTGAAACGAAATGTTAAAAAAGCTGATGTGTACAACACATGACTTCTTTATACCAAATACTAAATTATATGTTTTTTTTCCTGAATTTCATTTAAATTTACTGAACTGAATTAAATCTACTTCGTCGATAGGGCATAAACCACAATACAATAAATACACTCTTTAAAATTCACTAGATTTATTTACCATAGCGACACTCTGGTATTAGGTTCATTTAGCAGGGTTGCATCTCTTATAACTCAGAAAGCACAAAAGTTATATCATCTGAAGAATTATCCAATCGTTGCCACATATTCTATTCAAATGCTACAACAAACCTAAAACGATGTATAAAAAATTAAACAAATAAAAAAGAAACAGTTTTTCACAGACGATTCAACGTCACTTACCTAATGCGCATGCGCTACTCGTAAGCATTCTTCTCTGTCCGAAACAAACTGGCGGCAATATTTGCTGCTAATACAAAACACTTATTTCCTCGAATTTCATTAAAGATGCATTTCTCATTCAATTAATTCACTACGCGACAAGGCAAAAGTGCAAAAAATTCAAAATATTTTCATTAAAAATTGAGAGATATAGAAAAACATAAAACACCAAGTACAGTTAAAACAATTAAAAAGCAATTTTTACAATTAAAATTACAATTTCTGCGCAAAAACAAGGAATTCGGCCAGCAGGCAAGAAGGCAGATTTTTCGGTGCACAAAACTAAAAGTTTCCTTTTGGCTCACTCAAAAAAAAAAGATACTGAAAATGCAGAAAGAATTAATTCGCTATTCTGCTAAGTTTCAAATGTAAACAAATATGGCTGCTGTGGTAAAAAATAGGCTTAATCGTACTTAAACAATTTTTAAATTGTTGATAATTCTACAAACGTTGCATGCAGATTAACTAAAGGCACAATAACCTCAATTGGAATATATGAACAACATAATTCAATCATTTTTTAAAGCAAAAAATGCGCAATTTACCAACATATAAGAATAAAAAAACATAACATAGCTCACTGAGCCGAGTAACAGAGTGGGCATACTTTGGTGCGGCCGATTGCAATCAAAAAGATAGGTGAATAACTACATGTTATAGCAGTCCTATATACAAAATTTCAACGTTCTGCGACTGCTAATTTTTGAGCTATGCGAGATATACGTACGCACATGCAAACCCACGAAAAAATCTCTTCTGAATCCATTTTAAATCAGTTTTATAATTGGTTTGGGGAAAACGAGTCCTTTATTCTGTCCTCACGTACAGATGACACGCAAAAACATACTTAAATTACATTCGATAGAGGTTAAAATGGATATTTTCATTGAAATATGGTACCCGGAATTTTTCGTGATTACAGAGGTTGTTCGCACATTTTTTAGACGATGTATATTGTATTCACAAAACTAAATTACATAAAATTCTTGTGTTTTAAATGTTCTATTTGATATCCCTCTGAACTATCTATATTTATCGATGTATTAGTGTTGCCTCTGTGGATTTAACTCTGAACTATATTTCGACACCGCAATTTCCAGGATAATAATGTCTTTTGGAGTGTCAGAAGAGGTATTCTCTCCCATTCCTCCCGAACAGCTGTCCAGAGTCCTATTAGGGTTTTGGGACAACGTTTGGATAATGCAGTTTTTAAAAGGCCGAAAGCACAAAAATCCATAGGTGACACATCGGAAGATTTAGTAGGGATTTCAGTGAAGGGTATGGCCTTGATACCAGTTTTTTGTTCCATTTCTTTTAGGAAATTTACAGTGGATGTTGATGTGTGACTGCTAGCTTTGTCCCGATGGAGTCTCACAGATGGATGGCACTGTGGGTAAAGCGATGGTATTTCATTCACAAAAATTGGCGATAAAATATATTCCTGATAGTATTTGGAGTTAATCTTGACATTTTTTTGCACTCTCTTTATTTTTAACTTGCCATTATAAGAAAAACCAGCAACAATCATGAATCCCTTAGAAAAACTTTCTTTCGATTCTTTGAACCATGTACTTAAATTTTTTTCTCCTCTTTTATGATAATAAATGGCTCTATTGTTGTTACAATCATTTAAATACACCCACGCTTCATCTATTGTGACAATTGCTTTCCATTTTTCTTTGGATAAGTGTTTCCTATATAGAATTCTGCAGCGTGTCCTGCGTTGAGCGATATGCTTTGGAAGAAGACGATGCACATTGTGCTTTTTAGCTTTCTTAAGATTTAAATCAACGTTTATCATTTTGTTTACAGTGGACACCGAGCATTTTAATGATTTTGCAACTGTCCTTTGAATAAGGGGATTTCTTTTAACATTAAACAACGTACCTTTGTAATTGTCGAAGATGTCCGTTTTTCCCTTGGATACTTCTTTGGAATTTTTGTCTCCCTTGAGGCTCCAATTTGACGTTTATTTCCTTTCTTGTTGATGATATTACCTATCGGGGCTTTAGATATCACAAAACCATGACTCTCACATCGTTTTTGGATAACGGAGTATGCATATTTCTCTTCGGAAAGAGCGTAAATGTAGCCTTCGAACCACTGCTTTGTTAAATTCGCCATTTTGAATAAAAACAAAACTTTCAAGCCACAGATGATAATTTTGACTTTGTTTTTAAAAGTCAAAATTACTTCTTTTGCAGCAAATGATGTTTTATTAACGCTTACCAAAAGTCTAAAATATGTGCGAACAGCCTCTGCACAATACTTCCTTTACTTCGCACAAGGAAGTAAAAGTGTATAAATGAAAGGAATAAATCGGCGAAACAAAAAGATAGTTAGTCAACTTGTCATTACCAAAATTACTTTTAGTTTAAAAGAATAAGATAAATAAATAAATAAAATGCAGTAACTCGTTTCTAATTTGCGGGCAAATGATAATCTGCATTGAGATAATTAATATATGGTATTCTAAATATCTTCGCTAATTAGGCAAATGGTTCAGATGATTACAAAAAATTTAAGTTATCAATTATGTCGATGTATTCACAATTATATATAAATATAAATTATTCTAAATATATCAGATAAAAATGCTATAAATTATTTTTAGTTCATATAATTTATTAAAAATAATTTTTAAGAAATTAAGGCAATTTATATCGCTTTCGTATAACTAAAAATTATTAAAAAATAAATTGTAGATGCTAATTATTAAGAAGTACGTATATCACTTTTAAACTTTCCAATTGTAACAATTTAGATAAAAACAACGCTAACTTTTTTTAACAGGTAATTTGAACTTAGAATTTCAAATAAATTAAACTGAAAGATTTTTGTATCTCGTAGAACATGAGTAGATGCACATATGGTAAATAAAATGTATTATGCCTCGTGAAATCATACCATCTTCACAAACTGCCAGACCACATGATTTCTAAATGCTTTGGTAGCATAATGTAAAGTTAAGTAGCTGCCAATGAAAATGGAAAGACAATTTTAATGCTAATAATAATAGTAATAGTAATAGTAATTGTAACAATAATAAAACGACAAGTTTCTTTGAGTTTTAATATTATATTAATCTTAAAACTACTTTTAACTTATATTTCATAACATCTCATTTTTCATTTTAAACTTGCCTTTCATATTTCATATTGCATTCATAATTTTTAACTTACATTTCATATTCATTTTCAATTTCATTGATTCAGCGTAGATTCTTTATCTTTAACAGCATGTTGGTTAACCTCATAACTTACATTAGATTAACTTTCAGAAGAGGAGGAGAAAAATCTTATAATGTTTATCACGACTTACTCTTCTTTAATATGCTTACGACTTAGCTGTAAGAGTCAAAGGGAGCTCATGTCTTTACGTTCTATGCATTTGCATATTACTTCTGAGAAAATCCGATTTTTATTGTAATTTAATAACAATATGTATTTTAGGGTTTACCAGATATCAAGTCAGGTTTTGAAACCTTCTTAGTTTCATCTTCCTTTTATGTAAAATTAAGACTATTTTCATTTGCCACCATAAAATTTATGTTTCGTTCTTATCGTTTCAGAATTTATTTTAGTTCGCAAAAGTTTGAAATAAGGTATTTAATTTGTCCATCCTAAAAAATTTAAGTAGTTAGAAACTTGTTCTTAGATTAATTAGAGTTTAAAATTAGAGTATTAAATTAATTAGTAGTAATTAGAGTATTAAAGAAATTGAAGAAGAATGAATCTTGGAGATTTTAGTTTTCGTAAATGTTTACACAACTGCCGCGATATAGAAAATCTAATAGGAAAACAGTAAATTTATCATAACGTTAATTATTATAGTAAAATTATCATAATTAATAATCAAATTATCATACCAAAAATAAGTACAGAATGCCCATCTTCGTATACAAATATGTAAAAAAACTGAAGACCGGTGCGGAGAACTTGCAGTTTTAGAAAGTTAAATAATTCGAAAGCCCACTACATTATAATAATTGAGGATAAAACAATGAGGTTATAAAGTTATTATTTAAATTAATAAGTCATTTATAATTTCGGGCTTCACTGTAACTGCTTTTCGTTTCCTCACCAGAATGTAAATAAGTTAGCTATTACTTAAACTAAGGTTTGGATCTTAAGGCAGAGCGTGTTTCTGGCTTGAGCATACACGCTACGTTTAGTTCCTGCCAGCTTTAATAAGTGGCAATCCTTCGGCTTTGCGTTATATAGCTGCCGGCAGATTGACTTTGAAGCTGCGGTTAGAAATGCTGAATCAGCTTAAAGTAAGATTTAAAATGTGTACTCTTTGACTATTGTTACAAATTTAGCTTGAAGTTGACTGGTTCTGTTCAGTTGCCTCACCACGAGTTGTGGTTTATTTTTTAGCACAAAAAAGTTCATTTATGTTACTTATGTTTTGATTTCTGCTTAACAAAAACGGTTATCCTTATCATAACTTGTAGTTTATACAGTCTCACCTTCTTTGGCCAGCAGCCAGCATAAACTAAACTTGAAATCCAAACTTACGGAAGCCATTCATCGCTGTGTCCAATAAACAGACAGAGACGTACGAAGAGTGTAAAAGACCTTTTTATTAAACTCAGAATAATTTAAGAGATTGTGCTTACAAAGCTCGTATTTATGGAGTAACCTAAGAGCAACTAACCCAAAGCAAAACTATTTTAAATCGTAAGTAACCAAAGGCTACTTAGAATGTACAAGTTGGTTCAAACTGCGAGAATAACGCAACGTCGCAGACAAGCTGCAACCAAGAGTTTCAATTAGAAACGTGACCTTCAGCAGGCGGAACATACTCTGATTCAACAGTCTAAAACCTTCCTTTAAATAGTATACCTATCATCAGTTTGAATACTCGCGAACTAAAATTTGCATTTTGGTATGAAAAGGAGAAAGACAGCAAATATATTGAATATAAAATAATTAGTTAGTTAAAAATAAGTAAATCCTTACAAGTTACTTCAGATCCAGAGACAATTCGTTTCATGTCTGATGGAGTTAATAATTCCAGATCAAGTAAAGCCTAGTTTAATAATAATTCCAGATAACTATCAACATTAGAATAATAATCTAGTAATAATTCCAAATAACTATCAACATTAGAATGCTAACTCTTCAGAGTTGTTTACCAAGCTGAGTTCTTCTGAGCACCTCATGGTATTTTTAAAATTTCTCAACGTTTTAGTGAGGATGGTTACTCATATTAGGTTCTTTGTATGTCTAAAATTATATTTAAGTAAAACAAGCAATGCTGTCATCAAATATTTTGTTTATATAAAAAGTAATTAGTTCTTCATACAATTTTGCAATTTCATTTTTGTGAATTTGATTACATGATACTGACAATATAGTTTGAACATTTTCTGAGGAAGACATTTTTTGACATGGAGAAGACTATTTTTTGCTATTTGATTATATTACTTTTACAGGACAATATTCATGTAAATCGATATAGTGTGTTGTAAACGTACATAGTATAATTCAGTATAAGGTATTATATTAAAATTATCTAATTCCACGAGAGATTCATTTGCTGCCCTCGCTACAATCTTTAGCACACATTACAATTGTTATGGCCTTCCTGTAACGCTTAATTAATAAATGTTGCATAAGACAAAATGCTTGCATTCACACCAGATTTTATTTATCTTCCTGGCCGTGCTTCTGGGATAGTATGAGCATCGTTCACTCTTGAGGATTTGTTGTTGTCTTGATGTTGATGATGTGCTCTGAGCTCTAGTGTTGCTCTCAACAAAACCTACCGCAAATTCCATAACTCTGACAGTTGGAAGATGGAGGCCATTTGGATTGCTTACCCTTGTAACAATCCTCAGTTCTGATGAAATGTCAGGTGTGTACTAAAGAACTTCCTATTTTCATGGGAATATACCCCTAGTGTCCGCCGAAATGGCCAGTTCCTCGCCCAACAGTACATATGATAGAACGGAATTATACCAAATTAATGAAATTAAATATTCATACAATGCATCCACTAGATTGGTAAAGCCAAATACTAAAATATCAACTGATATTTCAAAATTAAATAATTAGAATTGGATATAAAGAAACGCAGAATACATGACAAAGACCGGCAATATGAAGGGACACCCGGTTGACTGTGCCATATATGTTACACTCATGTCCATAAATTAAGCATAATTCAGAATCACACGGAAATCGAACTGTAAAGTAAAAATTTCACTTGTAGAATTATCGCACACATCTTTTTAAATAATATGCAAATCACAGGAAGCCATCAGATGACGCCGATATTACATCACAATGACCAGAGTGTAAGAGAAGTGTATGTAAGGAATGGTAGCAAAGAAGTAAAATTGTTCACAAGTGTTTTGCAAGCCGCTCAGTTCCACAGCTGAATAGTTATGACACAGAAGATGCATGTAGATGATTTTTTATGGGGTAGAATTATCGGCGGCCTGGAATGCGGGCATATTCAGATGGAAGTATCCATGGAACTTGGAATAGCCAAATGTGTCATCTTTAGACTTTGGCAATGATTCCGAAATGACGGAAATGTCAGTAGATGTTACAGTACCAGTCGCCCCCGAGTTACAGCACCAAATGACGACAGGTATTTGGCAGTAATTGCCAAAAGAAGCAGACGGAGCACAGCATCAAACCTGCCTCCACAGCTGTCTTCAGCCGCGGGTACGACAGTTTCAAGGCAAACTGTGTACAGACGTTTGGGTGAGACTGGTTTATATACTCGCAGGCCTGTCAGATGTGTTTCGCTCACGGCAACTCAGTGTCACCAGCGGTTAGCCTGAATAGGAGAACATGCAATGTGGACATCGTCTTAGTGGTCTTGTGGGATGATTTCCGACGAGTCCAGGTTTAGCTTGCAGTCTGATTCACTTCGGACTTTCATATGGAGAACTACAGGTACCCACTACCACCGAGAATGCATCATTGAACGACACCCTTACGGTGATGCAGGGTTGCTCGTTTGGGGTGGAATTATACTGGGCTCCAGAACAGATCTGCATGCTCAGATCGGAACCATGACAGTCAAAATTAATCGGGATATCATTCTGAAACAACATGTACGTTTGCTTAGGGGTGCCATGGGCGCAGAATTTGTGTTTATGGGTCACAACGCCTGTCCTCATCGTGCAAACACTGTAAAGGAATACCTTCAATCTTAGGATACCATCCGTATGGAATGGCCATTAAAACTTGATTTGAATCCGACAGAACGTGTGTCCGACATGCTAGGCCGACGAATTGCAGTCCGTTAAGCACCTTCTACATATGTACGGAATTTCGAAGAGCATTGCGTGCTGATTGGAGTAATCTTCCCGAAGATCAGCTCGATAATTTGATACTCAACATGCCTAGGCGTTGTACGGATTGTATTTCATCGTCTGGGAGACATACAATATATTTAACCATCATCTGTTTTGAACTGTTTTCATCTGTTTTGAACTGAGTTTTTGCTAATGGTTTGAGATATTGTGATATTGTGCGAAGATTTGTGAAAAAATATTTCAGCATTTTAATTTATTTCTTGTGGAAAGAATAAATTTTTGTTAACTTTTTAACGGCTTGTGCATTCAATATATAACGAACCCGTACGCACGTAACAGTATTGTTGCGTGCGTACGAGTTCGTAATGAATTGAATGCATAAGTCGTTAAAAAGTTAATAAAATTTATTCATTTCTTAAGAAACAAAACAAAGTGCTGAAATTTCCTCAGAGATATTCGTACAATATCACAGTATCTCACAGTAATTATACTTAAATCTACTGAAACGTTGAATACAACTCAATTCAAAATACAGAGATACTAATTCAATCTCACATCGAGTGCCGCTACAATCAATAACAGCACTATGTAAACAACAGTTCGCTTAAAATAGCTACAAGAGAGCTGAGATGTTTCTATTAGGCTTTTATAAGCTTTTTAATAAAGCGCGAGAATATTCTCGTAAAATTATTTTCTCGATTTTTCTGAATCGCAAAACAGTACATAAATTAAGCCCCTTTGACTGTGATTTGAATCCTAAAATAAAGACCACTAATTGACATTGGTCTTCGAACAGTTCCAGAGATTCTTCAAACAACAGATCGCTGCATTCGTATCGTCAGCAGAACAGACGTTGCAATAGTTATATTTCGGCTTCTATATCTCTAGCAATAGATTTTACACAATTTTAATAGATGCGTCGAAGGTAATAAAAATTTAGCAGAAGTCTTCAGGAGTTCTATCCAATGGATCAATATTGATATCCAATGATTTGATTAATAGTTTTTACAGAAATTTAATTCAAATCGCAGTTCGGACAATGGAGGTTTTGATCAATGGCCTCTACAGAAATTTAAATCAAACAACTTTTACCAATCGAAAATCTGATCTTTTGCAGACATTTAAATCAAATCGCAATTTTGGCCAATGGACGACCTGGACAATGACTTTTACAGAAATCTTAATCAAATCGCATCTTAACCAATAAAGATCTGATCAACGGAACAGAAATTTAAATCCAAGTGCAACTTGATCAGTGGAAGATCTGAACAACAACATTCAGAGATATTTAAATAAAATCGCAAATTCCCAAAATGGTAGTTAACGAGTTTCACATGTTATCAATAATTTTTAGTACATCGTCGAATTCTCAAAGATTATTTCAAATGTGTTACTACCTTCAAGATTTGAATTACTTCAGGGAAACAAAACAGAATAACAACAATAATAACAACATCAACATCACTTCAATTTTAGCTGTGAATAAATTCAGTTAAAGTTGCAGTCTCCATATACCGTAACATAATAAGTAAAAATAAAGAGAATTGACTTGTGCTGTGTTAAGAGAAACGATTAAATAAAATCTCAGAAAAGCTGAAATACTAAAAAAAAAATAACATTTGAAGAACTCTCTTTATGATCCATATTATATGAAAATATTTCAACTTAACGGAACCCATTTGGAGTATCTTATTGACCTATTACTGAAGAATCCATAAAGAAAAGAGTATAAAAAACGTATTATCCCGTCACGGATCATTGTCCTGCTTACAGCATCATAATAATATGCTATTTCCTTCCTTTACTACTTTGCGATCAAAATCTTTCCTCTCCGGTTAATCAGGCTTGATCGTTAATTCTATTTTCGGTTACTGGCGGATAATTTAATAGAGAGACTGCTACCCATCATCGTACGAGACAGCTGAGGTCGCAAACGTTATAGGCTGTTGTGGTTATTCCAAGGGTAGGCAATCTATAGTGGATATGACTTCGTGTTTGAAATCAAAACTGGTTTTATGGTATCTGTGTGTAACAGCGAGTATAAAATCGAATTCAGCTAAAATTTCAGCATTCAGTATCAGTAAAAACAAAAAATATGATCGTAGCAAAAATCACATTACGGCAAAATTGGTGTAACCACATTATTTGGAAATATTTCATGAGCACTAAAGTGCTGCTGTATTAACAGTTAGCATTAAATCACCAAGCTGCGTTACTTTTATGAATGGTTTTATCTAACTTTACGATTTTGGAGTGTTATAACTTTGATGGATAAAGATTGCATTGCACGCTACATAAACTTTCAAAGTAAATGAGAATTTTTACACCGCAGAAATTGGGCAGTAAGTATGGAGGTGTAATATAAACCGTATTTACAACATTATGCCTCATAATAAAAAAACCTATTAGACAAAACGTTTCAATATAAAATTTAGGTGCATATTAATTTGAGTTAATAAATAAATTGAGGCTTATACTATCTATTTGATTACAAGAACTTATTGATTAGCTATAATTGTGATTAACCATTAACTTAGAACATCATGGGCCGCCCAACCGAGATAATGGTTAGCGACGTTGACTGCCGTACCGAAGGACCCGGATTCGAATCTTGGAGCAGGCATGGATGCTTCTAAATGTATACTGCCTGTGCGGCATGAAGGCACTCTAAATATGCTGCGAGCCGAAAGTTCTCTCGAGAGGTTGATGGTAGCGAAACAGGGGGAACCTATCTTTCCCGGGATGCTCTGTATCAAAACTAGGGGCGGAACTGAGCAAAGTCGTACTGTCAGTTGTACGATGCTTACAGGCCTCAATCTTGCACTCTTTGCCACGATAAATTCCGTGGACTGTTCTGGTGTTACTGTCAGACAAGTGAGATAAGTCACAGACAGACAGACTTTAATGACTGATTTTACTTGATATTAATTTTACTGGGATTTTAATTATAATTGCGACATCTCGTTCTTAAAATTGGTTCCAGACGTGAGCTCCATTTGCAAGGTTTCTCAAGATACAGTGGAAAATTTTGTGAAAACACTTTCAACACTGTGAAGTAATATTTTATATAATTGCTATAAAGCAAATGCTTTGGTAAAATATTCGTTTTCAATAAAATAATATTACTATTCTACTTGTAATTCGTTATGAACCGAATAGTGATTCTTGTTATAAACAGAATAAAATTTCGGGCTCTTGAATGCAAATTTTGAAGATGTATTGGATGACGAATTTGCTTAATATTATTTTATTTTCGTAAATAACGTTCCCGAAGAGTTTTTAATAAGAATTTAGATTCTTCTTGACTCCTGAAGTTTGCTGTGCGTTGGCAGTCTTTGGCTTTACCGTTTTCATTCTTGTTCGTTGACGGCGTGGTTAGAAAACGTTTTCCTCCATTGCATTTGTTTCCATTGGCTGTCGGGAGAACTGATGATAGTAACCCTGGGTAGGAAATCTCGAATTTTCCGCTATCCGCCGATTCTGAAACTTTACGGCTAATTCGAATAACTCTTGTAGCGTTCGTGGGTTTCTCAGCTCCACGAAATCTTGTACTGCGGGTAATAATCTTCGTAACGTAATTTCAATTACTTCGTGATCGGGCTTCCTTCCATATAGCATATTCACTAGTTTGACTTACTCAGGATAAACTCAGTAAGGTGTTCAACTTTTTCGTTGATAAAAGCTGTACAGTTCGACTTCAAGTTTCGCACGATCTTTCACGGTCGGGAAGGCCTTTAGGAGCACCGCTTTGAAATTTTCAAAATTGTAGGTTAGACTTCCGACTTCCCCGAGTAAGAATTTTCCAGTCCATTTCCATCAAGACACCGCCTGTCCTCGGAGGACACTGGAGGCGATAGCTACTTTTTGTCTTTCGGGTACTGGATACAACTGAAAGTGCGTCTCAAGCGATTCCAGGGATGAAATGACGGAGTTTTTACCGTCGAACACCACTGCTGGCTTAATTGCAGCCCTCATCGTGTGTATAAAAAAGCCAAATCAATCCAATGGGCTTGTCACCATCGGGTCTGCGACTTGTGTCTCTTTTAAGGATAATTGTTCGTCCTGATTATTGGCCATTGAATCCAAGTAGAGTGATCGGGTGCCAGAACACTCTATGTAAGGTTCTACTGTCTTTCTGTTGTGTAGAATCCAGAGAAATAGTAATTGCACCGAAGAAGGGTTAAAACTGCCCTTTATTAAACTCTTTAAATTATTTACAATGCTTCAACTTGACGCTAACATACTACGCCTCAACTTAGGGGTTACTGAAACAGTAGAATCAAAACTCAAGAATTCAAGATATTCACAAGTAGTAGAATTACACTACAGGGCTCTCTCTCTAACTTTCCTTATTGGAACGTCGATATTTAAACTTTTTCTTCCACTGGTAAAATTTGCATTTCTTTCGCGCGCTACCAAATTTAAATATTCTGGCACTGACAATTAGGGGAATGAAGGCCTACTGGAAAGAAACTTAAAATTAAATTTAACTGGTTGTTTAAAATAAATCCAAATCCCTACATGCTGTTTCTGGAATCTCAGTCGAAATCGTTCACCGCTGCCATTCATTTATGCGCAATTCAGTATGTAATGCAAGGAAATCCATTTCATAAAACTGATAAGATTCCCTGTACAATACTGCTACCGTTTCCATAGCAACCACACGAAATACGGCTATACCTTTATTTCCAGAAGACAGTTCTGTAATTAAGATCGAAGTTGAAAAAAGCAAAGCATATTTGTAAATTTTTCGCGGCTGTTTATTTCGAAGAGCTCCTTTTCCTGAAATTAACTTAGAAAGGGAATTTCAGAGCATTCCTGAAGCTAATTAATTACATAAAGGATATTAATTTCTGTAATGTTGAGACAGGAAGGATGACATTTAACTGTGAATGGCCGTCTTAATGGCAAAAAATAAATTCCTTCGGAAACAACAGGTTTCGTGTTAGAATTATTACGGAAGTACATAAAAATTCTTAGCCTGCTATGGAAAAATGAGTGCATTACTTTGAATTTTTCATTCCATTCTTTTGTCATCTTTTTCTCCAAAAGCATTCCAAATTTTCAAAAGCGAATCCATTCTTCGAGTCGTTAAGTATGCTATTCTTAGACCTTACCTTAAAGGTAATTAAATTATTTCCCAGATCATTAAATATGCTATTCTTAATCCATACTACAAATGCTCGGAGAATCAGATTTAACTTACCTACCATTATTCGGTGTTGCAAAAAATAATTTACTGTTTCTGCAGAATTTTCTTAGCTCTTGCGCAGCTTAGAATCTGTCTTTTAAAATTAAACGTTTAATTAAATATCTGATGTGAATATCCCATGATTTCCTTGTACGGCCTATTAAAATATAAACATTTTTTACTGTATTTCACTTAAACTTATTTCATCGAATTTCATTAGAGATGTATTTCTCATTCAATTAATTCAATTCTCACTTCGCGACAAGGCAAAAGTACACAAAAGCTCAAAAGATATTCATTAAAAATTCTAAAATACAGAAAAATCTAAAGCATCAAATAAAAGAAACAATTAAAAACAGTTTGTGCAATTAAAATTAGAGTTTCTACGCCAAAACGCTAAATTCGATCAGTGGGAAGGTAGACAGATTTTTTTCGGTGCACGAAATTTAAACTTTTGGTTCTATTCGGCAAAAAGACAGTGAAGTTGGTACACAAACTGACTTACTTCTATTCTACTAGGGGTTTTAAATTTAAACAAATGGCGCTCTCGTTAGGCTTAGCATCATTTAAACTTTTAAATTGTATATAATTCTACAGTGATTACATACAGATTAACTAAAGGCATAAAAACGTTAACCGGAAACAAAACAAAATAATTCAATCCCTTTTAAAGAAAAAAATGCACAATTTACCAATATATAACAATAAAAATATAGAACTCACTGAGCCGGGTAGCACAATGGTTGACTAGATGACAAACACGCAAATTTAACGCCGTGCCTGCATCAGAAAACCCAAAAGAACAGTTTTCATGAAAAACTTTTAACTGTATTTGCATGCTTACCTGCAATACGTAAAATATTAAGTATATAGGGCAGAGTAAAAACTTTCTCAACTTTTGACTGAATAACCATAGAGCTCATATTAAAGAATCGAAAGCGAAGCAACTTAATAACACACAGATTAATTCCTTTTGCAATCTTAAATCTGTGGAATTAGAACATTTTGAACATCATGACTTGAGCAGTATTCAAAAAAGGCATTTTGGACATAACACCTAATTAAAAAGACCGAATTTTTCAAGAATTATTTCTTGTACACTCTCCTTACGGACTTAATACCTACCTTCAAAATCCCAAAGATAATTCCAATAAATCAGTATTAAGCCAGTTTAAACTTTACAGTACAAAAACAAAAAGAAGGAAACTAGGAAGTAAGATAAGCAATAAAATTATTTACCAACTTTAGATACAACTAAATTACTGGCTCTTTTTAAAAATTTATTTAATTCTGCAAATTTCCCCAAGAAACTTCTTATCTGGTTACACTCTTGTACTAATAAATTTCTTTCACTACTTGAAAAATACTTTCTTTCGCAGTATGATAATCTTCAAATTATTAAAGACCTAGTTCTTGATTACTGTAAATACAGACTTTCTGACTATCCCTCTAAATGCAAAATGTACATTAAAAACAATTTTCTATTCATCCACAATTTGTTAAATTCTGCTTCTCTCGAATTTTCAACAAATGTGAAGTTTTCTTCCCGGCTATAGACACCAGACTAGTTCTTGCATTCAAATGCCAAAGAATATTAAGCAGCTTCCTCATTAATCACTAAGAAATAGAAGAGTTAACAGAATTACATTGCAAACTGTCAAAATTCAGTCCATATGTAGACGATCAACACCAGCTCATAATTACTGGAAACTTAAATTGGTCTCAACTTCTTTCAGCTACTAAAAATTTAAAACAACATGGTCACCAAATCCCATTCTGAATATGAAAAAAGTAACGGACATGTATCTGTTTCACAGTTAGCAAACACGTAAGTTAATTAATTCATCTTCTGGCCTTTAATGTATTTTGTATTTATTTAGCTATTTTTAGTAGAATTGTAATTAAATTGTTTCATTTCCCGCGCAATGCTGCGCGCGACTTATTTGAAGAGAAAGCTACGCCGGAAAAATTAAAATACAGGAGCACGCGGAGTTAACATTTAGTAAATAGATATCTTGTAAATTGCTTATGCTATCCAAAAAAATCGACAAAATACCAGAATTATCATGCAAGATTAAAAAAGTTTATAAAAGCCGAATTAAAACATCTCATCTCAGTTGTTGTCATGCGAACTGTAGTTGTTTACTTAGTGCTCTTATTGATGTGTGCTGAAGGATATGTGTGTTAACTTCAGTCGTAAGGACGTGGCATTCATTCAAAAATGGCTGGTGTAAATGCAACTGCGTCGAAAACGGATCAGCGAACTGTAATTAAGTTTTTAACACTGGAAGGGTGTAAGCTGGTGAGCTTTCATCAAAGAGTGGTGGCTGTGTAAGGAGACAAGTGTGCGTCGAAGCCCACTGTGACGTGGTGGGCGAGAATGTTTAGCGAAGGTCGCCAGGAGACAACGGATTTGCCACGTACCAGTCAGGCGCAGAAGGTTGTGACAGCTAAGCTGATTACGGACATTGACAAGGCAAATCGACGTCGAAATATTTGTGATGTTGCAAATGAGTTGAAAGTTTCCATCGGTGCTGTTTATTCACAAAACTGTCAGCAAAATTCTGAAGTACCGAAAAGTTTGTTGCCGCATACTGTCTGACCACCACAAGAAACAGCGAATGGATCTCAGTTCACAGCATTTGGTGCTTTACACGGCTGACGGTGACGACTTTTTGCAACACATAGTTGCAGGGGATGAAACCTGGTGTCACCACTTCCAACCAGAATGGAAGTCCGTCAGCATGCAAGTGAAACATCCTGACTCGCCTAGACCCCAAAATTTCAAAACTCAGCACTCAACCAGAAAGTTTATGTGACAGCATTTTTCGACATTCGTGATCCCTTATTACTGGAGTTTAAAGAGGCGTACGTCTCGATGAATGCCCAACGGTACACCGAAACGCTTGACAAACTGCATAAGACTATCAAAAACAGCAACAACAACAACAACAAAAGTCCAGGTATGCTGTCGTCGGGTGTTATCCTTCTGCAGGACAATGCAACCCGCATGTCGTCTGTATATGTGTCGAGGCACTGGCCCGTAAAAAGTGGGAAGTCTTGAAACATCCAGCTCACAGTCTAGATCTGTCGCCTTGCGACTGTAACATCTTTGGACCACTGAAGAAAAGCCTAAAGAGTCAACGCTTTCAGTTCGACGAGGACGCAAAGGTTGCAGTTATGAACTGGTTCCATGATCAATCGACATCGTTATTCGCGGACGGAATTCGTAACCTTCCTAAGCAACAGGACGCCTGCCACAATGGGCGATTTTTCTTAACAAACATTCATGCATTTCAATCATTAAATATTGCTGTTCTTACCTATGTAGCTGTCTCATATCTGTCGCTACACATCTCATGGATACACACCTCGAATCACTTTCATTTGAACGTCCCCTTTTATATATTTTTCATTCCTTAAGTCAATTGAATGTAATTTATTTGCGACTTTGAAGCTTAAAGAAAAAAGAAACTATTTTATAGGTGAAAGTAGTTGGATGATGAAGTGGTGAGAGAATAAGAAGACATATAACGAGACTTATAGGAAAAATAACTCATATAATCTTCTTGTTGATACCGACAGCGATCGTGGGAACGAAGGCTTTCCCTCCTAAGTTTTCCCAATATTTTAGGATTGAAGCAGTTCGCTGCATGGTCATTTATCGATTGTTCTGTAAAGGTGACTACGCGGTGGATCGAAACTTTTAATTATACTACGGATGATGATTTGCTTATGTATATCCAAAGCTTCGAATCATCATATGTAAACCTAACAGTCTGTATGCTATTTCTTTCTTTAAAACATTATACCATGCTTCCGCATAATATTTTCAGGTAGCTCGAAGCATACATGGGCCTTTTATTGATAATACAAGGATTGGATTCTTCAAAGAAGAATGAGTTATTGATAAAGGATGCCATGGGAAACCATCTGTACAGTGAATTGCAGTGAGCGTAATGATTCCTCTGTGTACAGAAGGAAACAATTCTTTGTTAGTTTTGGATAGATATAGCTACTTCTGTCGCTTAGAAATGAAAAACCTGCTTCGTTTGCTCAAAGGATGCTAAAACGCATTTTGAATAATTAGTAATTTTCTCAATATCCTTGTGGGGAATTTATAGAGATAACAATTACAATATAGCTGCAAGTTTGTAGCTGTTGGCTCTATCATTGCCATTGAACATTGTTATATTTTCATCTTCTTAGGCATTCTGTCATAAAAATGACAAACTAGTTCCTCCTTCAGGTAGAATAATTTAGCTAACAATACTTGTCAGGACTGAGTGTTCGGTGCATATTCTTGGCGAACATCTTTGTGAAACTCCTTAAGTCCTGATCTGGAACAGGGAGCTGAATGCAGCTATGTTCTGGTGGTAGATACTGTGATTAAGTGGTAGAATAACTGCACTTGAAAGGGATTTAAAATCCTCTTTTATTAAATTACTATTATTTACAAACCACTTCCCAACTCGGGAGGGATACAGAAAAGTAAAGACCACACTTCGGTCTAAAATGAACAATTAAATAATAGTTAAACTAAAGCTAAATAGAAATTAAATAGTCGTTGCTCGCATAGCTATAACGCGAGGTTGGCCTCTAACTAAATGGTGCGTAGCAAGATTTACTAATACTGACGCACTTGGATTTATTTCAATAAGCAATCACCTAAAAGCACTATGGATCAGAATTTAAATGCTAGCTGGTCAGGCGAACGTCGAATAGAGTGACCGTGATCTGAGACTAAAAGCTCTCTCACACTGAGAGGTTTCTACCTCTGGTTTAAATAGAACTTGGCTCCTCTTCAAATTAGCATAAGCTGAAAACGCGCGCTTCTTCTAACGGGAAGTTGAAACTGAGAAGAGATAGAAACATTTAAATTAAAATAAAACTTTGTTAGTTTAACTAAAACCTTACATACTTTATGTACCAAGTTCAGCTTGCAATAAACTCATCCCTTTAAGTGTTCGAATAGATACCAGTAAAAAAAATTGCAATTTTGTAGGTGGACAACTTCTTTCGAAGTCAACGTTTTGCCCAGTTATGCTATATGCAGTGCAGCGTAATGTGTGGTCGAAATTGTGAGACCTTTTTCTTTTCCCTTTTGCCAGAAAAAATGAGCGTTCATTGCATAAATTCAGGACAAAACCGCATCATCTTCTGAAAGCTCCCTCATTTGAATGAATTTTAAAAACACCTAGCGGCGTATGGTTCATCTTGTTTACTTCAATTCATGCAAAATGGTTTGAAATAATTTGCATCTCGAATATATGCCTACGCTAAAAGTTTTCCGAAAAATACTTTTTTGAATTTTATGAACAGTTATGTAGTTCTTCAACTGAAGCACCATTTATTTCATGAGTGTTACACAGTTCATTACACAGTTCTTCAATATATTTCTATAGTAGTATGTATTTCTAAATTCATAGTTAAATATATTTCTAAAATATACTAATTTCAATGACTCTAAGGCAGTGTATAAATTTGGTGTCATCTCGAAGATTTCATTTTCATCGTTATCTTCTTCAAAGGAGTCATCATTGCCTTTATTCAGTGTATGGTGGAAGCTTTGTGTTCTCGATATCATTACAGATATATTTCTCTTCACAGCAAGGTTCATTTATCATTTCTCAATATATCATAAATGATTTGTATTTCTCATGAGGAAGCTTCATTAACTCGGGGCATATATTTTTTTGCTTCAAGGATCATTTATCAATTTCCATTTCCCAGCAGATATTTCGTTTATTGATACTTAATCTTCTTAATTCACAGAACTTCTTTCAAATCTAATTTTAGCAGCTGCTGGATAAAAAACTCACAGAATACAGAAATCATATGTATTCCTTCCGATACATGTATCATTATATTTTCAAACGGTGATGATACTTTTAAATTCAGCAAATGATTTAATATCATTGCCCATTTTTCGAGTACGAAGGGGAACTGGGATTGAAAACCAGAAGTTCGTTCGCAAAGCAATATTTTTGTGGATCTTGCGAATTAAAAGTACACATAGAAAGCTTGCTTATTTGATAACGGAGCAGATTTCTGATCGTGTGACAATATCTTTGAAACCCAAAGGAACAACAACAAAAAAAATAAGTCAATTATATTTACAAAATCCGGATATATTACAGAATTTTACAGAATACTAGAAGGTAGAGACTCCATGAGATAGGCTTTAGAATAGGCCTTTACATGGTTGACGCCTCAACCTCTAGAGGCGATCCACGGGGGCTGCCCGACGAAAAATATGAACCCAGTCAATTTTATGAAACGCAAGACAAAGGCAACCTGTACGCAAAGGCAACCGGTCACATAGGGCAACAAAAGCAACCGCTCGTCGATAAAAAGATAACGAAGAGACAGCGTCTGTCCCTTAGCGTTGACCAAATGGGGGGAGAAAACACCGAGGACAGGCTTACCCATATCAGATGAGTAGCAATATAGCAGCCCGGGTCAGACTTGACAGTTCTAGTATGGTTCCTGCCAAGCATGAACGAACTACAGAAAAATCGGTAGTTCTAGTCCTGTGAACACAGTCTATTTAACTCAAGAGCCAAGTCTGCCTAAGTACATATCTTAGAAAGAACAGCGAGGGTTGCCCCCAGTCAATCCCCGGAGGGAAGGGTATTTTACAGGACATATTCTGAAGAGGGACACTGCACTGAAATGTGGGACTGTGTAGAATTGTACTCTTTATGGTAACATAAGCTCTGCTAGATCCTGCTAAGGAACCTAGCGACTTCTCGCACAGGAGTAAAGAATACCAACACAGAAGAAGGGTAAAAATAACCCTTTGTTATCCGTCAAACTCTGAACAGAAAAGGCACATACTTCGTGCTTACAGTAACACCGAGAACTTGTGGTGGAACTTAAGAATAGTTACACAATCAATTTAAAGATAAAGAGTAGGGTTGAACTAACAATTTAGGTTAAGGCAAACTAGGTTGACTCAATAACTTACACGACGTGATATTTATTTAAATGGTCAAAATGGCATATCAGCAACTCCGCGTAACAGCAAGGACAGATTAGTAATGTGCCAGATTACCGAAAACACGCTCTGAATGAACTACAAGATTCATTCGCTTAAATACTCAGGAAATGCGAGAGGAAAATGAGAAGTTCAGGAAAGGTAGCAAAACTTAAAATAATTTATTATGCAAAATAAGCGAAACCCTACATCTGTTCCGGAAAACCTGGGGACAACTGGTTACTTTAGATGTTGCAGATTTTATCGGGCTATGCATTTAAGAAAAAGCAAGTAACATTTAACTGCCTTCCACCATTCAAACGTTTAGTCTGAGATCCTGCAAGGGTTTTGACGAAATCTCAACACGTTTTCATTATTTGATTTATACTTAACAAATAACTAATAAATTAAACGCATTTCATTGTCAAATAATTGAACACAAATTCGAAACATAAAATTCATAAATTAAAAACACATACAAAACACAAAAATCAAACGAATTTTATAAATCAGCTTAGTTTATAAAATAACAACAATTTATAATCTACACAAAATGTAATTGACATCCACATAAAATAATTTGTAGACTTAAATAATAGACGACAATTTATAGTCATGCTAATACTGTCCTCTCAAAAATTAATTAGTTAACTAAATTTCAAAATTATTTATATATTAACATAAACCTCACCAGCGGTTAAAGACTACTGAACACTAGTACTTCGCAAACACGAGTCAGTTTTCCTTAGAAAAAGAAGGCACTCCTCCCTTTAGGCAGATAGCCCTCTTACGCTTTGCCATATTCAAATAATCTAATCATTATCATAAATCAGCAAAGGAAGCTTGTTAAACTTAGGCGATGCTTTAGTACATCACATCATCACGGAATTGAAAGTTCGCTTATTGATATTAGATGACAAATTTATAAGAGTTATCTTCAATGACAAATTACTATGATTTGAGCCATTAATTATTCTTTCAGTAGTTCTCATCGGAATGCAAATTAATTGTTGAGTATTTAAACCGAGGCTTTGAATGTTTGAGCTTTTGACATGCTTGTTTGAAGATGAGTCGACATCTAACCTCCAGGCCATATCGGGCGCATGTAGTTGAAGTTCACTGGTATATGCCCTTCACCACCTAATGTTCCGAATTCCTTCTCCCAACTACACTGTTGTACATTGTATCCTATTCTGCGTTGTGCCCATAAGGGTATCCCTGGAAATGAACTGGCTGATGATCTGAAACTGGCAGCAAACAACGTCCAAGATTAAGTGTTTTCAGCTGTCTTTCCGACATCATACCTTAAACGGGCCACTCAGAAACACATGTTAAAAAAAGCGGCTAGAGAGATGGCTCACAACCACCGCGATTTACGGAGCGTTTCTGTTTTTTGCAAAGATCGCAATAGAATTACCCAGCAGCTCCTTTTCACTGGCACAATTCGTCTCTGAACTCAGCCCATTCTGAGCGCATTCGCGGCTCTTCCTGCCCAGTGACACAG